>JAJMHM010000018.1:109831-262754 GCA_030566045.1 Geotrichum geniculatum | reverse complement strand
TTATTATTATTATTATTATTATTATTATTATTATTATTATTATTATTATTATTATTATTATTATTATTATTATTATTATTATTATTATTATTATTATTAAGATATGGTTTTATATCAAATTAAGCACATTGTGAAAGCGAGCATGAAGGCCAATAAGTAAGGCTTTTTACCAACGTCCAATTCTACTCTTCCAGCACTATTATTCTTCTTTCCATTGATAACAGTTCCATTATAAGTGACAGTTCCATTAACATAAACATTTGTTGCATTTTGACCAGCTTCTGGATCTTGTGAAGCTTCAAAACGAGCAACATCTGTTCCTAGTCGATCAAAGTATTCTTGTGCTTCCATTTTCTCACAACTGCAAGCAGTATATCTCATGCAATAACATTCGACAGTGTAATTAGATAGAGCATTGTAGTTATAACTGTATACTCCCCCGGCCCCCCAAGATCCTGGATAGCGATTATTGATTTCGTCTGACTTTAAGAATGAGCAGGGAAGTCCAAGAGGCGACAAAAGACCAGCTTGATATAATGTTGGTGAGCCTCCAGGAAAAGGACCGGTAGGTCTAACAGGCTTACTTCGGATATGAGAAGTACCTCGACATTGAATTTGAGTAATTAAGAAAAATAGCGGAATAAGAATTTGAAGTATTAGCTTTGACATTGTAGTTGATGATATCAATATGAAAAGCGACGAAATCAAACAAGTTGTCAAGGTTAAGTTGATGAAAGCTACAAGTTAAAAAAATCGTTTTACGTCGAAATTTCAAGGAAATTAAAGAGATTGACGTATATATATATATATTGGAGAGTCCAATATAATTTCAATAAAATAACATATGGAAGTCTTATTTAGTTACATTAACAGGAGAATTAGTAGACTAGTTTTTTATGCTAATAGAAATTTTCCATGAGTGTTTTACAAAAATCAATAGCATACTCTACTAAACATAAATAATGTATCGGATCGACTGTTTAATATTTGTTAGATTTGAGATTTCTTGGAGACTTCTCCAGGTTTACATGTAAAACATTTGTCAAATTATATGCTCCGGTGACGAGTTTGTGATGTACGAAATATAGAACAAATCATTAATATTCTACGACTACTATTCCGACCCATAAAACACATAAATTTGCTTTATTCTATCAAACTCCAGTGAGCCGGTTCTTTAACGATGCCCTTTACTTGTCAAAATTCTAACACACTTTGCATTAACTATTAATGCTGTAGAAAACTTCGAAATTTAATAAAAATAATCCTACTTTAATAGAAAAGCTTTAAAAACATGACGAAAGCTTTCTCTTTATTCTTAAGAAAATGGATGTGGCAAGAGATTTTCCCAATTGAATTTGTGACACTTTCCCAATTGAATTTGTGACACAAGAATTTTTTGTCAAAACTGTAACTAGGCTTACTGAAAAAAGTTGAATCTTAGACATGAGTAGAAAGTATACGAGTAGGTTTGGATTCAATTGCACAGTATCCCATGTCTGACTTACGAGGGAAGTTTAATGAGTATTTCTAATAGAGTGAAGGAAGAGTAAATAGAATTTCATGTCTACTTGGCTTGGAACTAAATAGAATTTCATCACTATTTGGCTTGGAAACATGAAGATGGCCATCTTCATATCTAAACCATATTGCCACTAGTGGATTTGATTAAAACTGCTTAGAGTTTACAAGATTCTAAAGATTAGGAATTTGATTATATCCCATGAAAGCACTGTTGATACCAGAGCGAGACTTGCGCTAGAAATAGTTCAAATTAATTCGGAAGTATGGACTTGCTTCTACCGATGATTTCAGTGAACACCCATCAGCTGATACCATTGAAGTATATTTAAGCTCCACCTAAATTAGCCAGTGAATGTTGACTGCGGGAGATTTCATGATCGCGCCGCTGGATATTGTAATGCTTCTATAGATTGTAGACGATAAATGAATATAAATTGGCAATCTTGTGTCCTAATATTTTGGCATCATACTAACTTATCTCATCATGTCAATGAAAGCCGTTGTTTTCAATGGGCCCTTCAATATCAGCATTGAGCAATGCCCAATCCCTAAAATTCAGTCTCCTACTGATGCCATTCTCAAAGTAACTTATACTGCTCTTTGTGGATCCGAGCTTCATGTATTTCGCGGGCATCAACCCTCGCCAACAGGCTTCATTATGGGCCATGAGTTCACAGGTCAAGTAGCCGAAATTGGTGATCAAGTCACTGGCTTTAAGATTGGAGACAAGGTGGTAACGCCATTCACAATTTCATGTCAAAACTGCTTTTACTGCAAACAGGGAGCTTCGTCAAGATGTGTCGAGTCCAAATTGTTTGGGTCTCAGACTTTAGACGGTGGGCAGGCCGAGTATGTACGAGTTCCGTTGGCTGATGCATGTATGGTCAAAGCACCTCCCCTGATCAGTGAAAAAAAGTTGGTTCTAATGGCCGATATATTTCCTACAGGATATTTTGCAGGAGTCAACGCGGGATTGACGACTCATCCTGAAGCTGAGTCTCTAGTAACGGCTGTTGTAGGGTGCGGACCGGTTGGATTATGTGCAATTGCAGCAGCCAAACTTCGGGTGAAAACAGTCTATGCTATTGACTCTGTTCCAGAGCGATTGAAGGAGGCGGAGGAGTTGGGGGCCATTCCACTGAACTTCACGACCGACGACCCCGTAGCTATAATCAAAACCGCCACAGAAGGACGGGGAGCAGATGTCGTTTTAGAGATTGTTGGACTCTCTTCTGCGCTTAGACTAGCCTTTGACATTGTGCGTCCTTGGGGCCGTATATCTTCAGTCGGCGTCCATAACGGAGAGATTCCATTTACTGGCAACGAAGCGTATGGCAAAAATGTCAAGATTACATTTGGACGATGTCCCGTGCGATCTATCTTTGAGGAATCGTTAGAGGTGTTGGCACAAGTTCAGGATAAGTTGAATATTTTGACAGGACGAATTATGAAGCTTGACGATGCAGTTGAAGCGTACGATTTGTTTGATAAGAAGAAGGTTCAGAAGGTTATATTCGAGATATAAGCGAGTTGAATCGAATACTGAAGCGAACACTGAACGGACTGAAGCGAACACTCAACAGACTAAACACTGAAGCAAACACTCAACAGACTGAAGCACTCAATAAACCAACTAAACACTAAAGCAAACACGAAAACAGCACTCCAACCTGTAATTCCAGAAAAAGATACCTTCAATTAACATGATTATAGTAAAATAAATAAAGCAAAAATAATAAAATTGATTCAATAGTAAAATGCAAAGAGACTTCGTGATAAATTAACCACCGAAACCGTAAAGAGTTCTTCCTTGTCTCTTCAAAGCATAAACAACATCGAGAGAAGTGACGGTCTTTCTCTTAGCGTGTTCAGTGTAAGTGACGGCATCACGAATAACGGATTCGAGGAAAGCCTTGAGAACAGAACGAGTTTCATCGTAAATAAGACCAGAAATACGCTTAACACCACCTCTTCTAGCGAGACGACGAATAGCAGGCTTGGTAATACCTTGGATATTGTCACGCAAAATCTTTCTGTGACGCTTAGCACCACCCTTTCCTAATCCTTTACCACCTTTACCACGGCCAGACATGTTGTATATTTAAGTTGTAGTTGTTGAAAAAAAATCGAGTTGGAATAGACAATGTCTAATAAAATGTTTATGGGAAGAAGAAAAAAGAGTAGATCCTGAGGGAATCAAGAGGGTTTTATAGTCAAAGCCGTTATTTTCAGGGCTAGGGACAAGAAAGTCTCAATAACTCCACAAGCATAGAAATACGAGCCTTTGAAATTGCCTTTACATAGTTTTATTTGTATGGGCTGTTTCTGTAATGGTTTGGCTGATTCTCATACTCCATAGTATCTTACTATGTAAAGACCACAGGCAGATCTCAAAAACCTTAATTTTTAGTATCTTTTTCGGTGGGTAACACCTTTCAAACCGGCCCCATATCTACCCACCAGTCCAGTAAATCACAGACCAACTTTTGCTAAGACCATGATGTACACGCGTGCTCTGATATCCGCTGCCCCCAGTTCGAAACGTCAGGGTTGGGGCTGCTGGCTGAGGAAAAGGCGAGGCTGAAGCAAGAGCGACGCCCGAGATGTGGAGATTGAAGGACTGAAAAGTACAGAGACGAGGTGTATATCATGGAACTAGGATACGCGGATCAGATCCCAATTGGGTAAAACAAAGAACACAATTTAAATTGAGACGCTGATTGAACGGACCAGAATTGCACACGCGCGCGGCTTTGCACACAATTTACTATGATTATTTTGTAGCGATTATTTTTCATGAAACTGGTGAAAATAGTTGCAATCTTTATTCCAGTGATTTAAATATCGCCACTTTTCCCGTAGATTCCTTTTTTTTCCTATTCATAAACACTCGAATCTTATTATACAAAATGGCCAGAACTAAACAAGCTGCTAGAAGTGCTACCGGTGGTAAAGCTCCCCGTAAACAACTTGCCTCTAAGGCTGCCAGAAAGTCTGCTCCTACTGGTTCTACTGGTGGTGTTAAGAAGCCCCACAGATATAAGCCTGGTACTGTCGCTCTTCGTGAAATTAGAAGATACCAAAAGTCCACTGAGCTTTTGATCAGACGTCTTCCCTTCCAGCGTCTTGTTCGTGAAATTGCCCAAGATTTCAAGACCGACTTGCGTTTCCAATCCTCTGCTATTGGTGCTTTGCAAGAATCCGTTGAAGCATATCTCGTTTCTTTGTTTGAAGACACCAACTTATGTGCTATCCACGCTAAGAGAGTTACCATTCAAAAGAAGGATATTGCTTTGGCCAGAAGACTGCGTGGTGAGCGTGTCTAAGTAGACTTTTTAACTTCATATCATGGCTTTTATATCTTCATTAACGACCTTATTCATAATTATCTTCATTTACGTATGTTTATAATTTCTATTTATTTTTGTTTTTTTCATTCTACAGTAGAGGATCATTCATTTTTGCTTGTCATATACTATTTCATTATATATCACTAGACCTAATTGATCTCACGGTTCGTAGCCATCTTCGTAATCATCTTAAGCAGTTTTCTTTTCATCAGTTTTATCCTTAACTTCAGTGTTTCCTTCAGAGTTTCCTTCAGTATCCTTTTCAGAATCCTTTTCAGAATCCTTTACCTCAGTATTTGCATCGTTTCCTTGAGCAGTTTCAGCATCCTTTACCTCAGTATTTGCATCGTTTCCTTGAGCAGTTTCAGCATCCTTTACCTCAGTATTTGCATCGTTTCCTTGAGCAGTTTCAGCATCCTTTACCTCAGTATTTGCATCGTTTCCTTCAGCATTTTCAACATCCTTTTTTTCAGAATCTTGTTTCTCTTCAACTTGCCCAGTTTCAATATCTGACTGCTCGGTCAAATCTTTAACAAGTGCTGGAGATTGAGAAACCAATGGAGTCGTAGTAGCTTCAATCTCATTCTTTAATCCAGGTAGTATCTTTTCTACTCTCTTCCAAGTTTCATTCCAAAACTTTTCTTGAGTCTTGGTCATTTCTCCAGCTCCATCTTGCATTTCGTTCGTTCTGATAACTAGTAATAAGTTCTTCACAGACTCAGAAACACTCTCTCCAAAAGGATCGTCTTGATCCACACTCCCTGTGCTGCTAATTAACCTGTCTAAAGTATCCAATACCTTCACCCAAAGTTCTAACTTCTCATTGTCCTCTTCTGCTCCAGTTCCAGACAATTGAACTACATACTGCAAAAAGACTTTACAAAGTAAAGCTGCGGCTTGTAATCTCGTCCTTTTCATTCCTGTTGGATCTGTATCGAATACCTCAGGATTTAAGAGAGCATCAATCAACGGAAACAACGCCTGACCGAAAAGACCCATCCAGTCAAACTCATCTCGACTATGAACCACTGGTGAAAGAACAACCCTTTGATAATATGTAAATGCATGAGCTCTCACCTTCCTACAAGGGTTGATACATTGCTGAGAAATGGTTCTCACAAAAGGATACCAAACTTCTAACCAATTCTTATCTCCAGAAGCCGTTTGAACAATAGAGTCCAACTTGAATATCAGGTCCAAAGACGTGATAGCACGTTGCACATCTAATTCCATTCCTGCTATAATTTCTTTGGCCTTTTTGATAGATGTTTGGTGATCATGCTTCTTTCGAAGCTCGAATGCAATGGCAGCTTTATCTTGTTCTAATTGTGCACCACAAGCACCAACACTTGTGATTTCTCCTAGAACATCCAAAGCTGGTACAAGGTTAAACAGCCCAATTTTTCCTTTGCTAACTGATACCAAATCACTAACAAACGAAAATACTATCGATGTGGATTCTCTATTGCTTGCTGCAAGGCGCAATATTCCCCAGTATTGACTACTCTTTAAAGTTGCATCTTGAGACCAGGCTGAATCCTCAGCTAATGATGTTAATGCCGATACCAGAGAAGGTAGGCAAGGCTGTAGTACAACGTCCTTAATTCCTGCCAAAATTTCAAGTAAATCATTCAATTCAGACTCCAGTTCAATTGATCCGTTTCTTAAAATTGTCAGGTAGTAGAGAATCACTCTAGCCAAAAAGTCTTTATCATCTATTTCCCATTCTTTCAACGACTCTTTCAACAAACCAATTGCAGTTTGAGATACCGCGATATCGCTTGATTCAATTGCCAACATGGTGACCAGATCCAACAGGAACAGTATACTTGGGTAAAAGTTCTGTCGCATTATTAAAGCTTGGCCATTCAATTTTGGAATAACCTCGCCAATAGTAGTGATCAAAGAAGTCAACTTTGTGGGTGGGAATAACAACAAACTGTCGAAAAATTCTTGAATTCCACAAGAATTAATACAGTCAATTGTAGACAAAGTTGCATCTATTTCTTCCTCAGTTGGTTCGGGAACAGAGTCTGAATATCCTGAAATGTATGACGATAAAGTTGAGAATAACCCAGTATCTCTACCCGTACGAGGTTGAGAAATAGAATGTGCTGGCTTGGCCGCTGGCAGCTTGGAAAGCCCAAACATATTTTGTTTCTCGGTTTTAAAAGACGGTACTAACGAATAGAGATAGAAATTTGTTAGTACTGCTAACATATCTCTCCAGCTATCTTGAACTGTCATCATATTGTTTTTCAGTAATTTGAACATGACAACTGTAGCCAACTGGGCTTTGAAATCCATTCCAAATTGTACTGAAAGATCACTGATAATAATCTTTTCATTCTCATATTGCATTTCAACAGTTGACTTCGGAATTGAAAGATTTCCAACAGACAAGGTAGAAATCTTGCAAAGAGCAATGGAAATTTGGTCCAACACTTTAGGAACCTGATAATGAGTAGCGATTTTTACTAAATGATCAAAGCCAGTGATAACTCGCGAAAAAACGGTTTCATCAGTGGCAGTAGCAAAAACATATGAGAGCATTGTAGCAACTGGCTGCCAGGTCAATTCAAACATATCTTTGTCATAAGCACTTGTTTTGCAAAATTTCAACGTTCCAACACTTTGAGATTTCACTAAAACGTCCTTCCATCCTTGCTCGAAACTCTCCTCATTGTCATGTTCTTCTGGAATGATGATTTCTCTTTGCTTGATTGTGTAGTAAATGTTTTCCAAGTAGTCTTGGTCGAAATCTTTTCCATTGTTTGTCTTTCGTAAATTTCTTCTAAATTCATCAATAGTCATATGCCTTTTGACCTTGGGACTGTGTAGATCTGTATTCAATAAAATCACAGCATAACCGAGAATGAAAGCAGCATCTTTATCTGCTACATCTTTTGAATTGTTTTCACCGGAGACATAGTGTTCGGCGAATTTTTCCATGATTCTTTCAATCTGCTGAGACTCGCCTGGCAGTCTGAAGGAAGCGAAAATTTCACGCATGGCCTCATCTAGTGACTTATTCGAGAAATCGAATTGCTCAATGAACAAGTCAAGATACTCTTTATTACTTGGTTTTGCGAGAAACTCACCCAGCAGCTTCTTATTAATTCGACCTGACTTTCTCAAAAAGTTCACCGCACTAAGCACAGAATCGTCAGGAATTAATTTATTCTTAACTAAAAACTGTAAGCCAGCTTTGGGATTCTTATTGAACGATTCGGTAGCCTCAATGACGAGCTTCTTTCTAAATTTGTTGTTCATTGCCTCTTCGGCAATACTTTTATCAGCCACAGGATCATTCAAACGTTGGGCGAGAGAAATGAGATAAGAAAGAATGGCATCCAGACACAGTGGAGGCACGCTGGAAGTGGACCAAGATGCTGAGTCGGGATATGCGTTTCTGCAAAAGAATCCAATCATATCAGCACACAAATCAGCACGGTCGACATCACAGTCGTAGTTCACAAAGAGCTCTACAAAAAAAGAAGGAATGCGGGCCAGACTAGTGATGGCTTCGACCATCATTTCTCTGGAGTCGGGGGATCGAGAAGTAACAAATGTAGGATCATTGGCATTTTCGTTGGCAGGATTTCCAGCTACTGGAGTGGAAACTTTGGAGGGATGTGGAGAAGCATCTATGACTATGCGAGGAACGCTGGGGACACCATCGTAAAAGATGCCATCGACACCTTCTTCGCGCGAGATGTCGTTGATGGGGCTGAGACAAGTGAGAATGTAAATCAAGAAAACTTCCTGGTGCAGCTTTAGCTGATGTCTTGTCGTATAGAGAATTGTGTTGATGACGCGCAGAGCTTTTTGCAATAGAAACGGGTTTTCGAGACGGACTATTTGTAGAAGGTGCTTGAGAAGGGTTGTGGTAGTGAGGTTGAGTAGAGATTCATGTAGGGTGATATCGTTACCAGCTACTTCGAAAGAGATATTGATCAAGTGGAGGGCCATGATTCTGGTAGCATCAGTATACTGGTGGAAATTAGCAGTATCAATGATTGAGATGAGAACTCTGAAATATTCGCGAATTGAGTCCAGTCCGTATTTTTGGAAAGGTTTAGTAGTCTGAGTAGAGTCGGTGGAATCGGAGTTTTCAGCAGTGTTTTTTGTGTCTTCATTTAGCTCGTTGACGGTGCTGGGGACATGAGACTCGACGGTTTCTTTACTTGGTTCGAGCATTTGGACTTCGCTAGTTTCTGCGTGCTTCGCGTCCAAGACCACCTCGGGTTCTATTATTGCGAGACGTCTGAAGACTACTTCTGTGAGTTTGATCATGGTCATTTCCGCAGAACGTCTCAGTAAGTCGCCTCTTCTCATTTGGCAGGCCATGCTGAGGCAGGTTTCAATGATTTCGCACAAGCTCTCGTCGTTGAGCAGTTCGTTACCAATGCCACAGACGATTTCCTCCATGAGAGAGAGGATTTTGAGGAGGACAGCGTCGTCTTCGGACTGGTCTGTGGCTTCAAATCGACAGTGGGTGATAGCGACGGCCAAGTTTGAGATGGCGAGTTGCAGACTGGGCGAATCTTTGAAGACAATGTGGTAGTCTAGGAACTTGGTGATTGAGGAAAGGGCGATAAAGGTAATTGGGCCTGTGGTAGTAGGAGAAGAGATGACTTCGAGGAACGGAGCAAAGATAGAGTCTGCTGGCAAGTCGTTGATGCTACTACAGTGGGCGAGGTCGGATCTGAGTTTGGCGAAGCCAGATATTAAAGGGTTTTCCTGGAGGAGATTGTTAGAGAAGAATTGGAGAAGAGCAGCGAGAGACATACCGAAGCGGAGGAGTTCTTTTTAGCACGGAGCCCGAGACGAGAGGCGAGGGAGTCTTCGTCGCCTTCAGTGTCGTTGGAGCTGGGGACGCCTAGAATGGTGGCCATTCCGGACTGAGCCCACCGGGCGTTTTTCCGCATGGCGGACATGATATGGGTTGTTTCTGCCAGTATCAGCAGGATAGGGTCTATTGAAATGTCGGACATTGTGGTGATCTCAATTCAACTGAGAAGGGTTGAATGTCAAGACGGAGAGAAAATGGAAACGTAGTTGGTTTTACAGATATCCCTAGCCCATTTTGTGAATGGTCATGTGATGGTACCTGATGAGGGTTCGGATATCGGGATGAGAATGGGAATGAGAATGAGGAAAAAATGATGGAGTTTAAACATGGAAATGAGAATGAAAAATAGAAATAATGAGAATGAAGAAAAAATAGAAATAATGAGAATGAAGAAAAAATAGAAATGAAGATGAAAAATGGAAATGAAGATGAAAAATGAAGATAAATGGAAATGAAGAATATTGAATATACAATATAGATGAATATTGAAGATGAAAATAAGGTAAATTGATGAAAATTAATGAAAATTAAGAAATTGATGGAAATAAATGAAAATTAAGAAATTGGTGAAAATAGGATAAATAAAATGAATATTGAATAAATTATATAGATAAATAGTGAAGACAAAATAAGATAAATATTGAATTTAAAATATATATAAAATAAGATAAATATTGAATACACTAAAATTACAAAAATAAATATTGAAGGTACAAGATAAAATAAATATTAAAAATAAAATAAAACTTGGATGAAATAAAAATCAGATGAAATAAAAATTAGATGAAATAAAAATTAAATAAAATAAATATTAATTTCTTTATCTTAAAAATAAAATAAATATTAAATAAAATAAATATTATAGATAAAATTAAATAAAATAAAACAAAATAAATATTAAAGATAAAATAAATATTAAAGATAAAAATAAATAATTAAGACAAAATGAAAATTACATGAAAAATAATGATCAACATTGAAAACAAATTGAAAATTAAATGAAAAATAAAAATAAATATTGAAAATTAAATGAAAAATAAATGAAAAATAAACAAATATTGAATAAACTAAAAATTAAATAAAAAAAAGCACAAAAATGCATTAACATTTATCTGGATTCAATTCATTAAAATTCAAGATTCAAGATTGAAATTTCCCTTGTAAAATTCATATTAAAAACAGCAAAAAGTTCTAGATTAAGAAATATAAAGGTACCGTTGGATATTAATTTGCAAAACAATGAAAAATAAGGGAATCATTGCGTTTGTGCACAGATTGTGATCTGATGAAGCAGTGCAAAGAAACTTGAAATTAAAGCATAAATATTAACAAAATGCTTAAAAGAAAACATGGGAAATTGACATGAACTGATATATTAAATTTGATAGAAAAGACAAACAATAAACAATCTTACAATAAACAATATGACAACTTGAAAATTGACGACTTGCTAACTCACCTATTCACCAACTCACCAACTCACCAACTCACCAACCCAACTAATCGCCATTTCCAACCTATCCTAAATCTCAAATCCATCCTAAATCACCATCCTAAATCACCATCCTAAATCTCAAACCCAAATCTCAAACCCAAATCTCCCTCCCTAAATCACAAATCCAATTAGTCTACACCACGTGACTCTCTACAAAGCGTAAAAAAGGCATGCAAAAAGAAACCTCCAAGGTGCCCAACAAAGAACTACGCAAAATTACTATGCGACACCATCAAACGCAGCGGGAAATGAGAGCTGCCAACTGCCTACTGCAGTGTCTGGAGCATCTCGTCGGTCTGACTCTCAATTTTTACTGACAAGACAAAACTGCGACTTGTTTAAATTTTTTTTCATTTTCATTTCATTTTTCATTTCGTTTTTTCCTTCTTTCTTCTTTACGGATTCTTCTGTTGATTCGCCTTGATTGTATATATATCGTGAAGAATCACCGAGAATCACTGTTTATTGTTTATCACCAACTGTTTATCAGCTTCACCAACTGTTTATCAGCTTCACCAACTGGATACGTTCATTTTGATTTCGTTCAGCTTCAGTTAACGTTCAGTCAGCTTCATCAGCTTCATCAGCTTCATAGTTAACGTCTGCTTTACCGTTAACGTCAACGCTCATCGTCACCGTCTGCTTCACCGTCTGCTTCACCGTCTGCTTCACCTTCAATACTCACCGTCAATACTCACCGTCACCGCCAACACTCACCGCCAACACTCACCGTCAACACACCCCCACGATGAGTCGCTCAAGCTCAACTGAGGACGCCATGCCCTTCTGCTTGGACGACCACTGCAGAGAACACATCCCAAATGACCTCTGCAACGTCTGCGATCCAGGCTTCATGTCCGGTTCCATGAACCAACTCTCCCTCAATATGATGGCTTCTCCAGATTCCGTCTCTCCACTAAACGACAATAATTTATCTGCTCTAACTCCCAACTCAAACCTCCTCTCCAACCACTCGCCCTGCGGTACCACGCCCTGCGGTAACACTCCCTGTGGTAACACTCCCTGTGGTAACACTCCCTGTGGTAACTCGCCCTGTAGTATACAGTCCTCAGACTCTGGCCCAGCTCTCATAGGCCATCCCTTCTTCCCAGACCTCTTTGACTGCGCCGAGTGCGACTCCTCCGCCTGCGAAGCCTGCTTAGACGACCCGGCGCCCAAACAGCTCTACCCTACAGACCTCCAGTCCTTCGCTCCGGGCTCCGCTGACTGCTCTCCACCGTCCGGCTCTCCCGCTGAGTTCGCCCTCCCGCCTCTTCCCTCAAAACCCGACCAAAAGTCGTCGGTACTTTCAAACAACAAACGTATAAAGGGCCTCCCGTCCTCCGCCTCAAAGACTCTCCACTACCACTGCTATCCCTCTCACTTCAACCACTCTGCATCTGGAACCTCCATCACCTCGCCTAGACCGACCCACAGACACCACCATCACCATCACCACCATGCCAACCTCAAAAAGCCGGCCCTGACCACCTCCTACCAAAGCAACGACAGTGCCGCCTCTTCTGCATTCTCTTCGCGCTCAAACTCCTTTGCCTCCTCCGCAACCCTCCCAGTAGACTCCCCATACTCCGCCAAAGACCCCCACGATTCGCGCTCCTCGGCCCTCTTCTACTGCCACTGGGGCAACGAATGCGACGAAGTTGTCTTCAAAAACGAAACAGACTTTGACTTCCATCTCAAAAACATCCATCTCAACCTCGACAAGTCTTCCTCCCTCACCGCTGCCGCCACCGCCGCCGCCATCCCCCAGGAAAGCTCCGCCAACAAGCGCTCCTTCGAAGAGTGCGTCCCGGACCATGAGATCCACGACCACGACGACAAGTTCCTCCACTGCAACTGGGACCAGTGCAATGCAGAACTCGCTGAGCTCGATGACATTCTCGACCATATCAAAATGGACCATAGCGTATCTTCCAGAGAATACCCGCACAGTATGTGCAATAGCTCTAGCAAAGACTACCTCGACTCCTTCCAGTCTCAAAACCCCTTCTCCAGCACCGCTATCGACAGCAACTCGCCCTTCTCTTCCGCCATCGAGCCCCACCAGACAATCGGAAACCTCAACTGTCTCTGGGACAACTGTGACTTCAACACAAACAACCTCGAGTCCTTGGAAAACCACCAAGACACCCAGCATTTGGCTGCCATCGCGGCCCAGAACAACGGTGTCAGTCTCTTCCAGTGCGAATGGAGATCCTGCAACTACCAGTGCCATGATTTTGACCAGTTCATGACCCACGTCAAGCACGACCACGTCTCGTCAATGGCTAACGCCGACGCTTTGTCAATCTCGTCCTCCCATACTTTGTCGGCTGCAGACGATCCCTTATCCTCCACCGCTGACATGCCCTTTGGCAGCGCGCTGGCTGCTCTTCCTCACAAAGACCAGTTTGCTCCTGACCAAGCAGCTAACTCGTCGGCCTCTGTGCCTGACGCTCAGCACACTTGCAAATGGCTCACCGATGGCCACCAGTGCAATTTGGTCTTTGATTCCACCCAGACCCTCAACCAACATGTCATTGAAGCCCATATTGGATCCCGCAAAAACGTCTATGTTTGCCATTGGGCTGGCTGTGACCGTGCTTTGCGTCCCTTTGCTCAGCGCCAGAAGATCCACAGACATCTCATCACCCACACAAAGAACAAGCCGTTTGTTTGCACCATCTGTGGGAATGCGTTTTCAGAAGCTCTTGTCTTGAGACAGCATATAAGAGTCCATTCTGGAGAAAAGCCTTTTGAGTGCAAACTGTGCCACAAGCGTTTTGCTGCCAGTACTGCTTTGTCGGTTCATATGAGAACACATACTGGTGAAAAGCCCTTGAAGTGCAAGTGGCCTGGCTGCGAAAAGAGATTCTCCGAATCGTCAAATTTGGCCAAACACATGAAAAGTGAGTATTATCCATTTGCTCTACGATATTATACTAACAATTTACTATAGCTCACCAAATAGAAAAACCATATGTGTGCACCCATATTGGATGCGACAAGAAATTTTCTCGGAACGACCAGCTTCAAAGGCATATGAGAACCCATGAAGTCAAAGATCCAAGTACAAATAAGAAAAAAAAGGATATCATACCTGTAGCTGTATGATTCCTTAATGGGCTGTTATTTTAGAAGGTATTTTATTTATTTTTACTCTGTAAAAGAGTGTTGTTAATGAGACTTATTTATTTTACTCTAGTTATTTCAACATATTCTCTTTTAGTTCTGCATTTTTCGAGCATGATATATTTCAGAAATGAAATGAGATTAGTAGCTTTTTCAACAGAGATGAATTAAGCATATATGGCCGTTCTGTTAGCTACTTTTTGCTTCAAGTATATATTTGTAATTTTCCAAATTGAGAATATATCTATAATTTTGTAGCTTTCACAAAAACTTTCACTATATCAAAATGTAAATAGTTGTAGATCGAGTGAACTGTTTCAATTCTTGTTTTTAGTGTTATTAAACTGTCAATACAAACGATGGAGGCATAAAATATGAAGACACAAATGTTGAATAAAGACACAAAGACAAAAATATTGAATAAGATAAAATATTGAATAAAAGGATATTAAAAAATGTAGACTATTCAAAAGCTATTCATAAAAATATTAAAATATTAAAAATAAAATATTAAAAATAAAAATAAAAATAAAAATAAAAATAAAAATAAAAATAAAAATAAATAAAATAAAAAACAAAAAAATATTAGAAATAAAAATAATAAAAATTAAAAAATATCAAAACATAATACAAATAATACAAATATCAACACTATTAGAAATATAACAAACACCTGAATATATTGGTAATCGTTACCATATACTCTAATATACTCTGATTTACATCAGATAATAGACGTCAGATTACCCCTAAATTGCCACTCCGTCTCAAATACCAAAACCTCCTTTACCAACCAATCTATCGCTATAATAACAATAGTCCTCCAATCCATACCTCTTCTCGCCCAAGTCATTCAGTTTTCATTCATTCAGTTTTCAGTCTATCAGTTTTCTGGGGTAACAAATGTCCCAGCTGTAGTGCCGACTATTCCCAATTAGGAACCTTTCAACAGCACTAGAAAATCCAGTTTTACTACGCCATATCTTAAAATGCCTACTCCGTTGCTCCCTGCTAAAAGTAAAATTAAAAGCCTCCCAGAAGCATTTCTTCATCTCATGGCTAAACCTTTTTTGCCACCCGACTATAAAAATTATTACCTAGGCTAAACCATTTTACTTCCTTCTCACTCCTCGTTTCAATAGATCTGGTCAACCACAATGCCACTCGACAACGAAGGTAAAATCGAAGTTAGAATAACTCACAATAATGAAACCTCTATTCACCATCTCCACAAGTCTCTATTGACCAAGCAGTATCTGCACCGATGGATCAAAACCCAGTTCTTGCGCTCTGATGCTCCCTTCTTCATCGAGCGCAAGTCCAAAACTGTAAAAGGATATATTCCCATCGCCAGTGAAAGTTCATACAAAGAGCTCGCTCGTTGTCTTAATGTAAAAGGTCATATTAGTCTTCGAGTCAACACTGTTCCTGTTCAGAGTGAACCCAGTGAAAAGTCTCAACCCAGTGAAAAGTCTGAATACTCTGATGAAAAGATTTGTGCTGATGAAAAGATTTGTGCTGATGAAAAGGCTTGTGCTGAGGAAAAGCCTGAATATTCTGCTATTGAAATGTCTGGCCCTACCAACTCTGAATACTCCCGTGCTAATGAAAAGGTCTATGGAAACTGCGAATTCCTTGCCAAATCTCCTGCTCCCGAGACAGACTTTAATGAAGATGCAGACTCTGCTCCTGAATCTGCTTACAGTTCAGCTTCCAGTGGCGAAAACTCATCCGCTGAGAACTCTTTTGAAACCTCTGCCGACAGCTCTTTTGGATCATTTGAGAACTCTGATAACAATATGAGCGCTAAGTTCAATGAATTTTTCCGTACCATCCCGGACGAGTTTCTTATGAAGCTCTCGACACTCCTTTCCAAGCATTCGGACTTCATTAATAGCCTTGGTGACCATATCACCAAAGCAACTCCTTTTGTTACTTCTCTAGGGGATCATTTAGTCAAAGAAATTAACAAGTCTGGTAACCACTTAGATGAGTTTTTCAACGCCGAGCTTGTCAAGTTTGTCGACTTTATCAATAAAGATATTGCTGGAAGTGTAGATTTTCAAGAGTTTGGAGAAACTCTCAAATCTAAACTGGCTCATCATATTACTAAAACCATTGATCATGCCCGCAAGGAAACTAGTCAATTCATGAGTGGCACTTCTTCTACTATGGATCAGATTCATAAATCAATGGACCAGAGCATTATGGGTTTGCGTCAACAACAGTCCTTTGTAGGTGATTTCAAAGCTCCATCAAACCGTTCAGAACCTTCGATATTCATTGACGTTATGAAAGTCTGTGACATTTGTGATCTTCGGGTCGGCAGCCACTGGTTCAGCTCTTCTGTGAAGCACGACTATGACGTTTGTATAGACTGCTTTAACAAACTTGTTGCAAGTACCTCCAGCGAAGAAGACTTGCAGTCAGTGAAAAACGAGTACAAACTCAACCACAAAATTTACAATGGCAGACTTAACTCAATCGTTCCGAACAGTGCATCTCAAAACATTTTCCGTCAATCCTGTGACTTCTGTGGTACAGAAGTATCAAAGTCTCCCCATCACAAATGTTTGAAATGCCCTGACTACGACTTATGTGCTCGCTGTTATAACTATCGTGATAACATCCACAAGGGCCATAGTTTTGTTTTTGTCAGAGATAGAAATTTCGATGTTTATAGAGCCAATAGGGAGTCTGAAACTAGACATAAGAATACCTACTGTGATGGTCCATTTTGCCACAGCGAGGACTCTGGATTACCTATTGTTGGAACTAGATACAAATGTCTAATTTGCCCAGATTTTGATCTTTGTGAGAGATGTGAAAATGATCCCAACACTGGTCACAATTCGAACCACCCTATGGTCAAGCTGAAGAACAGCATTCATTCTGGTACTTTGGATACCTTAATTGCTAACGGTTTATCTCGCGAGTCTAACTGTGCTTCTCAAGTTGGGTCTTGTGAAAACCCGAGTATTTTCAGACATTTTGCAAGCTCTGAAGGCCTCTATGCTAGTGCTAGAGAGCAAAGTTCACCCGAAGAATCTGATTTGTATGATCTTCCTGTAACTCCTGAGGTTCCTGAGGTTCCTGAGGTTCTTGAGGTTTCTGAGGTAACACCTAAACTCGATTCCGAATCTACTCTTTCAGTACTTCAGCAACTTAAGATGCCTGCAACAAATTCTCTTCGAGAAGAGACTATGGAGGTTTCCAGTATCGCTGCAGATTCAGTGGCTTTAGTATCCCAGACAAGCGCCAATTCAGTATATATCATTGAGGTCACCAATAATACCATGTTTGACTGGCCGAGCAGTACTCACGTTAAAAGAGCAGAAGGTGAAGCTTCTTCATCGTCAGGGTATTCAATTGCTCCTGGTCAAACGCAGAGATTTGCCATTTCTTTAAAGCCAAGTGTTGATTTGACATCAAGTGATAGTAAGCTGAAGCTAGTGCTTTCTGGACATGAGATTGATTTGCTGGTTGATTCTCTGGATGAAACCAGTTCAGCTCAATCTCCATCTGTAACCAGTTCAGCTCAATCTGTTGAATCAGATGAACCGGCCGAATCTTCATCTGCTGAATCAATTGCCGAAAACAATCTTTCCTCGTCTGAAGTTGTATTACCGAGACTCGCTGTTGAACACTTCACAGCTAATTCTTCTTCTAGTAGCTTCAGCTCTGCCAGAAGTGGATCGACTTCAAAAGTTATGGATGAATTCATGTCTACAAATCTTGTATCAAAACCATCATCCGATGATTCTTCAGACGATACTCTGAGCGAAGGTACTGGATCACCAGCCATTATTTCTAGAACGGTTTCTCCCTCCATCATGGCTGCCTCATTGAGTGGAGTTGATGACGAAACAGATTTTGGTGAATATGCTCTTGATGAGGACGATATGTTCACTGAAAGTGATTATGAGTTTGTTGAGATGAACAATCAGTAATTACTGCAACAAAAATAGTCATGATATTTGTTTTCCTTGATGTCTTTTAAGCTAGTTTTTTTTTTTTAAATTTTATATAGTATTCTCAATCCTTTTTTCTGTGAAAAGTTCAGCTATGTCTAGCTGAAGGGCTACTATATTGATATATATATTCAAGGTTTGGGAACAATAAAAATCTTGAGATTTTCTACCTTCCCACATTAAAAACACATACCAACAAGAAACCTCAAGTACTCTACATTGATAGAAATACAATCAAATGACAGATGTTGATTGGGATTTTATCTACCTGCAAAACCATAAGGATGAAAGTAAACGAACTTCAAGAAGAAATGGTACAATCACGAAACCTATAGCTGTCCGAAGAAAGTCAGATAATATTACTTTCAAAGTAGGAGAGTTCGTCTTACTGCAAAATCACATTTCTGAGATTCCTGGTATTGGCTTAATATTGGAGTTTCAATCAGGATCAAAAGGTTTCATGGAGGTGAGAGTGATATGGTTTATTCGGGCGACCGATTTACCAATATCAAAAGAGAACCCTCGATCTGAAAACGAAGTGTATTTTACGCAGGAAGAGACAGTGTTTTCAATAGGACGACTCATTGAGCATTGCAATATTGTTAGCTATGAAAGACGTGCCGACACAAGCAATGAATATGAAGTTTACTTCACAAGAAAAGGATACAATCAGGTGTCAAAATCATTCTCAGTAACTACTTCGTTCGATGAGCTTTTCAATCCTAGTGATCTCAAAGATTATGTTTCCAAGGTACAATCGCTACTTGAATCCAATTTCATAGTTGTCGAAGTTAACGAATCTCCAAAGTCTAAGCGAGGTAGACCGAAATCATCAGCACCGAAAAGCCCAGTGAAAAAACCAAAATTGAACCACGATATCATTAACAACATCCCAGATCTATCTCCTGTGAAAAAAGGAAGAGGACGACCGAGCAAATCTCAATCCAATGACGAGAATTCCAAGTCTGTTGCTGAGAATGGTCCACTCGAAATAGAACCAGACTCGTTGGATGAAGACTCAGAAGATTCATTCGTTGCTGATGATGAAGATGAAGATGAAGACTTTAAACTGGATAGAGAGCTGGAACGAGAAGAAAACCCCTCTAATCGTTCAGTTCCGTCAACGCCTCGTAAGAATCGAGTTCGTGAGATACCTGTAACTCCAACCTCTAAAATCAAGACGCCAAAGTCTTCACCGTTCAAAAAATCTCCTATAAAAGATTTTTTGCGTACACCTACACGAAAAATTGTCATCAAAGCTCCTAGGTCCGCATCGGCACTTCCAGCAAAACCGCATATCTTGAATGAAAATGCTGATGAAGCGTCTCCACATCAGATAGCTCGGAGTAGACTTCATGTGTCTATGGTACCAGATTCTCTACCTTGTAGAGAGTCTGAATTCTCTCAAATTTTTTTGGCTCTTGAAAGTGCCATTAGTGCTGAGACTGGTAGTTGTATTTATGTTAGCGGCACACCTGGAACAGGAAAAACTGCAACAGTTCGTGAGGTAATAGCACAGCTGCAATTGCGATGTGAAGTAGGAGAACTAAATGAGTTTTCTTTTATTGAAATCAATGGTATGAAGCTGATTAACCCTCAAGAATCTTATGAATTACTGTGGGAAGAAATCAGCGGACAGCGAGTGAGTTCCTCTAATGCTGTTACCTTGTTGGAAAAAGAGTTCAAAAAGGAGCATAATGAGCGGGTTCCTGTGCTAGTACTTATGGACGAGATGGATCAACTTGTGACGAAATCTCAAGGTGTGATGTACAACTTCTTTAACTGGCCTACATTCAAATATTCAAAGCTTGTGGTAGTGGCAGTTGCAAACACAATGGATCTCCCTGAGCGAATGCTTTCAAATAAGATTTCATCTCGACTCGGGCTTACTAGAATCCAATTTCAAGGCTACACTCACGATCAGCTCCGAGAGATTATTGAATCTCGGTTGGTTGATAAACAAATTGTTGCTAAAGATGCGATTGAATATGCCTCTAGAAAAGTTGCCAGTGTTAGTGGTGACGCAAGAAGAGCACTCGATATTTGCCGTAGAGCAGTTGAGTTGGCTGAATTCGATGGAGGTCAGACAGTGAAAATTACGCATATTAAACAGGCAGTGGATGAAACTACTCATTCACCAATGTTTTTGTATCTTAAAGAGCTTCCAATGACTTGCAAAATATTTTTGTCTGCAGTTCTGGCGAGGGTAAGAAGAAGTGGAGTGAGTGAAAATTCTTTAGGTGATATATTGGAGGAATCTCATAGACTGTGCAAGCTCTCACAGAAAGCAGATAAACTTCTTGAAGTACTATTTGACAATGGTGCTCAAATCAGAATGAAAGGATTTTTAAAAACAGTCACCGAGCTCATAGAAGGTGGTATTCTGGTCCAACAAAATGTCAAAGGTGAACGAGTTACGAAAATAAGATTAACGATTCCTGAAGAAGAAATTAAAACAGCGTTCAAGAATGATGAAGAGGTTTCTGGAATGATTCATTAAAAGGATAATATCTTAGACAGTAATTTAATGGTTATTTAATAGTTTTCATCAGGGTATCCCCCGACAACAACATTTGAAAGGCACAAAGCTATTTTGACAGGATCTTTAGAATGAGAATTCGATTCATCATAGTTCAAAATCTTATAAAAGAGATGAAATGCCAAATTGAAAAAGTACTTTTTGAAGAACCTAGATTCAATGTATTACCGTTGAATTAAAACTGATTAATTAATTGATCAAGATTCTAAACCGTAATACTGATATTTTGAGCATTCATCGGCAGCGCGAAGAGTAGTTGAATTTTTCAAGCGAAAGAACAGCAAGTATTTCATTATTTTTTATCTTTTCATTATTTTTATCTTTTCATCATTTTTAATTGTTGGTTAATATAAATATATTTCAAAAAATAATACTGATAGATTCTAAATATTCTGAATTTTCTTATTCTGCTCATGCCAACTACACTGACTTTCCGCATTTGAACTTGTGATATAGAACAGAAAATAACTTGATAAAATAAATGAGAAATAATTCTCGATAGTCTCCATTATCAGCATAGACAGTAAAATCTTCATTTATCGTCAATAAGCACCAGCACTGGCGGTAGCGGCATTTACACAAACCGGTGTCGCAAACCTTTCAATTAATTGTTTAGGAGCGCTTCTTAGTTATCATGGCGTAGGCTATTGACCATTGATCACCCACCATCAAGATCACTAAATGTCCCGTAATCGCTGGCGCTTGAAAGTCACAGATTTTGGCCGAATCCTACCGCCTTTAACTAAAATGTGTCAACTGCATTCGCACCGCTCCCCGAAGAGCTTTGAGCTCAGGTCTTTGTACCGGCCGCTTGCATTCTGGCCGTACCGGAGCAACTATGTGGGGTATCAGGAACGCTCTCTAGGCCTCTCTGCTAAAAACTTTAAATACTAGACAATCCCAGGTCTTAAATTTTTCACTCCACCAAAAACTTTCTTCCTCTGCTTCACTCCCTACTCCCATTGGTTCTCACTATATCCCCAATTTTCTACACAATGTCCTCTAGAGCTGCCCTACGTTTCATCAGAACTGCTTCTGCCCACAACGCCGTCAAGGCTGCTACCCAAAAGCGTGCCTTCGCTGCTTTGGCCTCTGCTGCTTCCCGTCCTACAGTTGCTTCTAAAGCACCCTCCACTCCCATGATGTCCCGTGGTATCAAATCAATTAACTTTGGCGGTACTGAAGAAGTCGTCCATGAACGCGCCGACTGGCCCAGAGAAAAGCTTTTGGACTACTTCAAAAACGATACTCTTGCTCTCATTGGCTATGGTTCCCAAGGCTACGGACAAGGCCTTAACTTGAGAGACAATGGCCTCAATGTTATCATTGGTGTCCGAAAAGATGGTGCTTCCTGGAAAGCTGCCCAGGAAGACGGCTGGGTCCCTGGCGAAAACCTCTTTGACGTCGACACTGCTATCCAAAAGGGTACTATTGTTATGAACCTACTGTCTGATGCTGCTCAATCAGAAACTTGGTCTCATATCAAGCCCTTGATCACCAAGGGCAAAACTCTTTACTTTTCCCACGGATTCTCTCCCGTTTTCAAGGACTTGACCAAAGTCGAAACTCCTTCTGACGTTGATGTCATTCTAGTTGCTCCCAAGGGTTCTGGCCGTACTGTCAGATCTCTTTTCAAGGAGGGCCGTGGTATTAACTCTTCATTTGCTGTTTGGCAAGATGTCACCGGTAAAGCTGAAGAGCGTGCTGTAGCTTTGGCTGTGGCCGTTGGATCTGGTTATGTTTACCAAACCACTTTTGAAAAAGAAGTCAGATCCGATCTTTACGGTGAACGCGGCTGTCTTATGGGCGGTATCCATGGTATGTTCCTTGCTCAGTATGAAGTCCTTCGTGAGCGTGGACACTCTCCATCAGAAGCATTCAATGAGACTGTTGAAGAAGCCACTCAATCTTTGTATCCATTGATTGGCAAGTATGGTATGGACTATATGTACGACGCTTGTTCTACTACTGCCAGACGTGGTGCTCTTGACTGGTCTCCCAGATTCAAAGACGCTCTCAAGCCTGTTTTCAACCAGCTCTATGATGCTGTTGTTGATGGTTCTGAGACTAAGAGATCTCTTGAATTCAACTCTCAGCCCGATTATCGTGAAAAGTTTGAGAAGGAACTTCAAGAAATTAGAGATCTTGAAATCTGGAGAGTCGGTAAGGAGGTTAGAAAGCTTAGACCTGAAAATAACTAATTGCTTTGATATTTATAAATTATATTCCAACCTATTTAAATTATTTAAATTATTCAAATTATTCAAATTATTCAAATTATTCAAATTATTCAAATTATTCAAATTATTCAAATCTATTCCAATCTATTCCAATCCTATTCAAATCTTGGATCTATATTGAACTATAGGGTTAGGTTACGTGATGTGATGAGTATAAACTTTTCACCAACTCTTGCACAGACAAAACACAGACACGAGCTTGCTATCATGTCAGGACCTCAGAGAAAAGGCGGTTGGCGAACAACAACTTCGAAGCCCAGTTTGAACATTCCATCAAATCCTGCACCGATTGCAACCGGTTCTGTAACTCCGACATCCAACGAGACGACTCCAACGCAACCTACAACTGATTTCAACTCGAAAACTACTCTCACTGATATTGAGTATGAAGCAGCGATAGCACAGCAGCAATCCATTTATGATGCAAAACCCGTTAAGCAGTCTTCTGCTCCTGCTAAAAATCTCACTGTGAAACGAGAAGGCGGTGGAAAAACTTGGACAGACTCTTCTCTTCTCGAGTGGGATCCCACACACTTCAGACTGTTCATTGGAAATCTGTCGCACGAAGTAACTGATGATATGGTACGTCGAGCATTTCAGGCATATCCTACTGTGAGTAAGGTGCGAGTTGTGCGGGATTCAAAGACTGGAACCAGTAAGGGATATGGGTTCATTAGTTTTAGCGGAGCAGACGATTATTTCAAAGCTTTCAAAGACGTGAATGGCAAGTATATTGGAAACCATCCTGTGCAGCTAAGGAAGGCCCAAACAGATGTCAAACCGACTAAATACTCAAAGAACGGTAATAGTAAAAACACAAAGTACAAAAAGCCTAATAAGAAGCGGTCTACTCCATACGAGCGTTTGGCATGAGATGTCTTGTCCAGCGTTATTGTCCAGCGTTATTGTCCAGCTTTTGGCATGAGATGTCATTTTGTCCAGATGTGAGCGTTTGGCATGTCATCTTGTCCAGCGTTGGCCTCAGGATTCGTTCATTTCCAACGTTTGAGCTCCCGTCAAGCACTGGAATGCCAGATCGTGTCGTGCTCGGTATAATTCAAGCACGGCTATCAACCCCAGGCTGCTTCTCCTAGCAACTACCACATTGGCCTTTGGCTCTAACTATATCATAGCTCTTAATATCTCTTTTGTCAATATATCCCTTCTCTCAATATATCTCGATCTCAATATATCTCGATCTCTTCTTCAATATATCTCTTCTTCAATATATCTCTTCTTCAATATACCTTAATATCTTCTCCTCAGGGGAATATAGTAGCATTCATTAAAATACCCTTACCCTCAAAGCTTATTTGCCATGTCATTCAAGAGAGCAAAACAACGGAAACTTTCTCTCTTCCTTCTCATCACCATCAATTTTTGGACTCGAGAACAAATTAACCATGGATGAAAAATATGATGTTATTGTATTAGGTAGGCTTATTTCAAACGAATTGGCTAGTTTTGAATCTAACAGTTGGCTTTAGGAACCGGTATGCATCCTAACACCGTTTGTTCTTCAAACGCTAATTTGACAATCATTCAGGCCTCACCGAGTGTATCCTCTCTGGTATCATGAGTGTTGAGGGTAAGAAGGTTCTTCACATTGATAGACAAGACCACTATGGCGCGTAAGTACCCTCAGTTCTCTTCTTGGTGGTATGCTAACTGTCAAATTCTCAGTGAGAGTGCCTCTCTTAACTTGACCCAACTTTACAAGAAATTCCGTCCCAGTATGAAGGCTGACGAGAAACTCGGTCGTGACAGAGATTGGAACATTGACTTGATTCCCAAGTTCATCATGGCTGGTGGTGAGTTGACCAAGATTCTGACTGAAACTGCTGTGCTCCCTTATCTAGAATTCACCCAAATCTCTGGATCATATGTTTACCGAGATGGCAGGATCGCCAAAGTTCCTTCTACTCAGATGGAAGCAGTCAAGTCTTCATTGATGGGCATTTTTGAAAAACGTAGAGCACGCAACTTTTTTGAATTCGTTGGTAACTACAAGGAAGATGAGATTTCTACTCACCAAGGACTCAATTTAGAGAAGGCTACTATGACTGAAGTCTACTTGAAGTTTGGTTTGGAAACTGGAACCCGTGATTTCATTGGCCATGCTATGGCTCTTTGGACTACTGATGATTATTTGCAAAAGCCTGCTAAGGAGACAATTGATAGAATTGTCATGTATTTGCACAGTGTCGCCAGATATGGCAAGTCGCCTTATATTTATCCTTTGTATGGTCTCGGTGAATTACCCCAAGCTTTTGCAAGAATGTCTGCTGTCCATGGAGGTACATACATGCTCAACAAGCCTGTAGATGAAGTCGTCTACGATGATAAGGGCAAAGTCGTTGGTGTCAAGTCTGAAGGTGAAATTGCCCATGCTCCAATTGTTATTGGTGATCCTTTATATTTCCCTGAGAAAGTTAGAAAGACTGGCCAAAAGGTCATCAGAGCTGTGTGTCTCTTGGATCATCCTGTTCCAAACACTGACAATCTCGACTCGTTGCAATTAATCATTCCTCAGAACCAACTCAAGAGAAAGAATGATATTTACATTGCCGTTTTGTCTTCTAGCCATTTTGTTTGCTCAAAGGGCCATTACATTGCAATCATTTCTACCGTCATTGAAACAGAGGAACCCCATATTGAGATTGAGCCTGCTTTCAAGCTATTAGGTCCCAGATTGGATACACTTATGGGTATTGCTGAATTGTATGAGCCTATTGAAGATGGGTCAAATGACAATGTCTTTATCTCCAAGAGTTATGATGCAACATCTCATTTCGAAACTACCACTGAAGATGTCAAAGATTTGTACTATAGAATCACTGGCAAACCACTGGAATTAAAGAAGACTGAGGAGTAATTTCAATTTTCATGCAAAAAAATTTCTATATATGCTCCATCTTTTTCTCCAGTATTATTTTACTTTTTTTTTTATTATTATAATATAACATTGTATTTCAGTTGTCTTTCTTGTCACTTTCAATGAACTACGATACTACTGAATTTCAAAAGGTAGTTCCTACCAGAATTGCATCACCAAAGCCCATCAAGGCCACTAAGAGGAACGATAAGCCTCAGCCTTTGAGCATCAAGGCCACTAGAGAGAACGATGAACGATTGAAGCCTCAGCCTTTGAAGTTGAAGCCCACTGCTCTTTCCAGCATATCTAGCTTATCATCGCCGTCGCCATCATCACATATTAGAACGCCGTCAGGAAACTTTCTCAGAGCTTCAGACGCAGTTAGAGGTTCTGTTCCAGCAATGAGCACCCCGACTACACCTCGATCATTTGTTCAGTATTTATTTCATATGCCTTCACCATTGGAGGACATTAAATCACCTGTTGTCAGATCTCGCAATCCAATGTGTTTGAATCAAGAGTTTACAAAAGTTGAGGAATGAAAAAGAATATAAAAGTTTATAATTAAGAATATAAATAGCTGAAGAATTTAAAAGTTGAATATATCAATCATTGTATATCATGAATATAGATTATAATTTGAGAATCATTTAGATGATATAGAATGAGAATCATTTAGATCATAATATAGAGAATCATTTAGATCATAATATAGAGAATCATTTATAAAATGATAATAAAATCCATTGTACAAAATTATTATAAAATTCATTGTATAAAATTATTATAAAATTCATTGTATAAAATTATCATAAAAATCATAAATTATCTTCAAATTCATTTGAATTCTATATTCTTAAATTCATTAGGAATATATAAAATTGTCACGGTGAATTCAAATCTGAGACTTGATCTCAATTAATTAGCAATTATCTCCATCAAGGCCGAGATTCTAATCAGAGAAACAAATCATGCTTTAATATTAAGATGTTAATTGATTTCAGTATAGATGGGGTAACAGCTTCTAGCTTGATAGGTATCTGATAAATCGAGTTTGATGCCCAACATTCATAAAATCTATCCAGTATAAGCATGAAAAACTAACATCAGAGCTTATGCATTTAAATGAATTAACAGATTGAATTACAAGTACTAAATAGTAATTCCCAATGGTACTCGCCGAGTATTAATACTAACAACGTTTTCGCCCAGTTGGCTATACTCGCCTCCAGTGCTAATTCTATATTGCAAAGGTTACGAATTGACACTGGATCTCATGTCTCAGGATTCCCGCTATTTGGTAGATTTCTTGTGCTTAGCCCTGAGTGAATTCCCAAATTGCGGTTCTATACAAAATAGCCCTTTTTTCAAAGTCACACCTCACCACGTAATTTTTTTTCTTCATCAAACTGTTATACCACCAAGACACTGCACATAAAGCTACGATACCATGAGTTGGACAGGATTCAAAAAGGCCGTCAGCAGAGCTGGCACTACTGTAAGTCGATAAAGCGCTTTGGCTATCCTCTGCTAACTCCATTCCAGGTAATGATGAAAGCTGGCCAGGTAGAAAAGACAATCGATAAGGAATTCGAGGTTGAAGAACGTCGCTACCGCACCATGGAACGAGCCAGCAATAAGCTTCAGAAGGAAGCCAAGGGCTACCTGGACTCCCTCCGTGCCATGACTGCCTCGCAAACTCGAATTGCTGAAACCATTGATGCGTTCTACGGTGACGCCGGCACTCGCGATGGCGTTTCCAAATACTATCTGACAGCGGTTCAGGAGCTCGACTCTGAAATCGTTAAGGAGCTTGACGGGCCCTTTCGTGAAACTGTTTTGGACCCTATTACAAGATTCTGTGCTTATTTCATTGACGTGAATGACGCTGTCAAAAAGAGAGCACACAAGCTACTGGACTACGACTCGATCCGTGCAAAAGTAAAGAAACTGACCGAAAAGCCTAGTGACGACGTGACGAAGCTTCCAAGACTAGAAAAGGAAATGAATCTTGCTAAAGATGTGTACTCACAGTTAAACCAGCAGCTTATTGACGAATTACCGAAACTTATTGACATGAGGGTGCCATATTTGGATCCATCGTTTGAAGCTCTTGTTAAAATTCAGCTCAAGTTCTGCACCGAGAGCTACACAAGGTTGGCTCAGGTCCAGCAGTACCTAGATGCTTCCACTCGAGAAGAATATGCCACAGGTTCTCTGGATAATCGTGTAGAACAGGTTCTTGAATCTATGAAAGAGCTATCAATCACTGCATTGGGAACAGCCTGAGAGATGGAGCCTGAATCATTAGAATCTAGACCACTGGAATCTAGACCATTGGAAAATTGGAATCAGGAACCATTAAAGATCGATGAAAAACTCTGAACCAATAAATAAATAAATAAATAAGTTTTCTATACTTGTGAATATATTATTTGGGTTATAAACTTGTTGCGATATCTTACAGTCATTGCCAAAGCTACAATTTCTCTTTTCATGAACGTCGTTGCAACATGATTTAACACTCCGTGATTCTTTGGACATGTTTTTTCCTTCAAGTATCCAGTATCCAGGAGCTGAGGAGCGTATGGAGGCAGTACCATGGTGCGCTTCTTGGACCTGTCAGCAAACAGAGCTGGAATTTCATTCACATATATATCATCGTCTTCTTCCTGCTGGCGGGTTTCTTCAGATTCAGCGATTTGGCTGCTGGCGCTGTCAATGGACTTGCGAGCTTTGGCACGTCGGCCTACAAACTTTTTACCAACATGACCAAAGCCTGCCAACTCCTCTCTAAAGTCTTTGAAAAACGTGTATTCGCCCTCTTGGAAGCCATCAACTTCAAAAGAATAGAGAGCTTTTTCTAGAGACTCTCTGCTGTCGTCTGCGTCTTCCTCGTCATCGAGGATGAAGACAGCTCGAAAATTGTCCAAGCTGTTGCTCTTTTTGATGGTTTCTATTTCTACCCAGTGCTCCAAAATATGGGGTTCAGACGTGGATTTGACGATACTTGCGGATCCGGTTCGCGAAGAGGTAGGGAGGGGAGGAACCAGCAGAGTGCTCGATCTTAGCGGCGGTTTCCTCTGCCTGTGGCTAGTTGGCAATGGGAACTTGAGATTGAAATGTTTGTTTGCTTCAAAAATGCGAGTGTTTGAAATAGTGGACGAGCGGATTGACTTGAGTAAGGGAGGGAACTCGTTCGATAGAGGAGAATCCGAGTCTTCAGGAGAAGAGGTCGAGTCAATGTGAACCTCGAGTTCGTCTATTATATGGTCCATTGTGTCGCGAGGTTTCCTCGAGGATGCAATTGTATTCAATCAATAGAGTTCAATTGTCTCAGTGAATTGTAGTCAGCAATCTGTATTGAGTTGTGAGTTGTGAGTCGTGAGTTGTGAGTTGGAGCTGTATCGAGTTGGAGCTGTATCAAGTTGAATATCGAATTGAATATCGAATTGAATATCAAATTGAATATCGAATTGGAGGTGTATCGAGTTGAAGGTGTATCGAATTGATGGAGGTCCCAATGGCCAGATCGTGATAACAAACCAGATATCTGTTGTTGATTACAGTGTAAACAGCAATCCTCTTTGAAAATGAAAGCGTTATCAAGCTGGATACGTGAAGTTGGGTGTAAGAAGAAAGATTTTTTTTTTGTTTCGAAACAAAATATTTTTAATATGAAAAATGGATACACGTTCAGGCACACCCTGATTCCTGCATCTCCGGAAATCTCAATAATATCACGTGATTGCTTATGTAATACAGATGTCCAAGCTTGATGAGAGGAAGAAGAAAGATGGATAGAATGAAAGATGAATAGAAAAGATGAAAAGATGAATAAAAATTAATTGAATGACTAGAGTCTAAGATAAATAAAGGATTCTTAAATCAAAAGAGCACCAGCAGCTCCAAGAACAACAGCACCAACACCAGCATAAGCACCAGAAGCACCATTAACTTGAGCAATGGTAGTGTTTTGAGCAACAGCAACAGGAGAAGCTGAAGCTGAGGCAGAAGCTGAACCAGAAACTGAAGCAGAAGCTGAACCAGAAGCTGAACCAGAACCAGAACCAGAACCAGGAACATAAAAGACTCTCAATGCAATGGCATAGTCACCAGAACCAGCAGTTCCAACCTTGAGCTTATAAATATCACCAGTCTTTGCAGCAACAAAGTTAGGAGAACCGCTATAGGTCAAGGAGTCAGTGTCAGTGGTAGAGAAAGCGTCTCCGGTGCTGGAAACGACCAAAGCATTATCCTTAACAGCGAGATACTTGTTATCACCAACAGAAATCTTTCCTTCAGAGTCAAAAGTACCAGACAAGAAGTTCTTGTTGCTTCCGTTAAGCTCGACGGTATCGTCAGAGGCAATAGAGGCGCCCGAGTTTTGGACGGGGGATCCAGAACGGATGGAGATGAGGCCAAAAGTTTCACCGACCTTGGGAGCAGCGGCGACGACGGAGGCGAGAATGAGGGAGAGGGCAGCAGAAGTGAATTGCATTTTTGTGGAGGAATATAGAATGAAGAGAAAGGCCGGGAAACTTGCTCTTTATATATCCTGTTGATAAATAATCAGGGCAAGTTTGTCAATTCTGTGGTATTGCGAATAGAATACGGTCAATTGGTTTTCAGGTTAAGGAGGTCAAGAATCTGGGTTAAAAAAAAAAAAAAAAAAAGAGGTTTGAGATTTGTTCAGATTCAGGTTTAAATCCGGATTCAGGTTCAAATCCAGATTCAGGTTTAAATCCGGATTCAGTTCAAATCCAACTACAAATTTAGACTCAGGTTCAAACCCAGCTCCTTAACCTCTTTCAACTCCTGCTAACAAAGACAGCGTAAATTAGGTACCGTAACTTTTGCGGTTGAACTTTGGTTTGTTTATTCTCGGAAAAGCAGTAAACGCTCTTGTTGTTGTTTTATTTCTCCATCAAGACCATTGTTCGGGTCCCACCTGGAGTGCATATCATTCTGTGACGTCTGGATTGTGGTTACTATGATGAAATGAATGCTATTTATAGTTGGCAAATACACGGTAACCGTGCCGTGAACTGATAGGTGATGACAAATGATTGTGTCGTCATTGTGCATCTATTTTTGTTGGAGCATGTGTAGGGGTTGGGTTATTTAGTGGTTGAATTAGGTTCCAAATTTAGATTTGGGTATATTCGTTGTATCGTGTATTTGAACTGTATTCGTTGTTTTATCTGTATTCATTGTTTGATCATTGTTGTCGACACATTTTGTTTTTATTGTACTAGAATAATTTGACAAAAAAATCACAAAAACCTCAAATAGGCCAGTTTTTTTCTTACTCCTCCCAACATCACCATGATAAACTGGTCGCCTTTTCGCCATCTTCCAAACCTCCAGTTCAGCTTCACAGCCAACCACTTGGCTCAATCCTACGACTTATGGATCAAAGATGAATCAACTCTCTACTTTCAACATGAAAACCTTCCACACCGAGCACACGTCCTCTCTCAGCTTGCCGCTACTCTTCCACACGCAAAACTCGTAGCGTACAAGTCTCCCAGCCTGGTATTGGAGCTCGATCTTCCCTGGCGCTTCAAGCTGCGCGAAATGTCTGCTATTGATCTGCTTGAGCTTTGGGCCAAGCACAGACGTCGCGAGCTCGACTTGTTTGGAATCATTGACAGGAAGGACTTTCATATGAGACATATGAAAAGAGTCATGGACGATATGGGTGTTCAAAATGAGCCCAAAGTTCACAAAGATGCGTATTGTCTTTTTGATCGAGCTGAACTAGAGAAACGATGGGAAAAGCAGATTTTTGAAACTGATTTCAAGCAGTCTGATCAGTTTAATGGAGGATTTAAAGATCAGTTTAGTGGAGAATCTGGAGATTTTGGAGAATCTGGAGAATCTGGAGAATCTGGAGAACCTGGAGAATCTGGAGAATCTCATAAACCTGAAAAACAACCTGAACAACCTGAAAACCCTGAACAACCTAAACAACCTCAACAACCTGATGACAGAAAATTAAAGCTAAAGCAACTTCTTGCCACTCAGCCAAAAAAAAAGAAGCAAAGATTTTGACAGTATTACGTGAATTGCCACTGACTTCAGACCCTTCTCACTCTCCAGTATCGCTTTACGCATAGTCCAGGCACAGATTTTCATGAGGCTGAGCATCCTTTTTGGTATGTTTATTTACTACCCAAACTGACACATAAAAATCACTCCCATTTCTACTACCAACAATGCAATAGGTAGTCTGCTACCATCTCCAATATCATTCCCTCGAGCTGCCTATTTGCTCCTATTTCCTGTTTATTCGCTGCCAAATCGCTCCTATTTCCTACTCGCTGCCGCTGTCCATCTGTGCTCAGCCCAATGCAGCATCAAAGACCTTTGGGTATCAAAGGCCCCAGGCCTTTCACCTCAGGCTCATCAAGTCCAAATCGCGTCTTCTCCGTGAAACGCAGACCAGTGTCTACTGTTCCAACTCTTGAACCGCCCACCGACTCTGACCCCGACAACCTGGAATGGCTACGCTCCAAGTTCGATGATATAAACGTCGGCCATGAACAAAACTTTCAATTGGGCGAGCAAAAAAGAGACTGGAAGAGAAAAGTAGAGCGCAGAAAGGTCGTTTCAACTATCGACATGGGCAACAGCAACTTGCACCCTCCGTCTCACCAAAACGCCGATATAAATCCCTACCTTCACGATTCATCCCATCATCGACCCTTTTCTGTATACACTCAAGCTCCTTACCAGCTTGAATCAGTCTATGCATCCAGCTCGGCCCAATTCGAAAACTCTTATTCTCCAACAGACTCATGGTCTTCTCAGGTTCCGTCCTCTTCTAATATCGGATCCTCTACTTTTCAGTCTACCAGTGGATCCTCTCAGGTTCCTACTTCTAATATCGGATCCTCTCAAGTTCCTAATTTTCAGTCTTACAGAGGATCCTCTCAGGTTCCTACTTTTCAGTCTCATATCGGATCTTCTCAGGTTCCTACTTCTAATATCGGATCCTCTCAAGTTCCTAATTTTCAGTCTTCCAGTGGATCCTCTCATGTTCCTACTTTTCAACAACCTTCCAGTGAATCTCCTCAGGTCCTCACTTCCCAGTCTCATATCGAATTCAATCGCTTGTCTCCTCAGCATTCTCCATATCTAGTTCACCCAGTTCCGCAAAAAGCTAATATCCAACCTGTCAACAGAGTAGAATTCAGTCACAGCCTAGATACTAGTAGTACCAAAACAGAGCGAGTTTTCAAACAAGTCCCGCGGAATAACCTTGATCAAAAGGATCTGCCTTCAATTTCTCTTGAGCAAAATGACTTCTCCAAGTCGTTTCGCAGACCGGAATATAAAAGCGAACATTCTTCATTCCACTCGTTCGATACTTCCACGAGTCAGAGCAGTATTCTTGATTCTCAATATATGGAATACCTGGGCGACCCTGATTTGGTCCGGAACCCCAGCGTTCAACCGGCTTCCTTCACTTCGCCAACTTTAAATCATCTCGACAATCGCATCGATAATTCTATTTCAGAAAACAGGGATCTGAAATCCCCAGATTTGGAAAATTCAACTCTCAACTTGCTGGATCAGATTGGCAAATCGCATTTGCGGAAAGATGAAATCAACACTACTGAAACTAATGAATGGGCTGAAGAAGTGGAAGATCAAATCTTGGAATTACCCAGCAACACTGCTCTGCAACATGCCGTTAAAAATGAGCCTACAATAGCTCCATATTGGAGGTACCATATCCAGAAAAATTTAAAAGACTTTTATCTCACTACAAACCCGGATTCTGACCATATTCACTGTCCAAAGGGACCAAGTTTTTATGTTGAAGTAAAGCCTTTTGAAAGAAATAGCAGAGGAAACTACATGTTTTTAATGACTCTCCTCCATCCAGCAACCCTCGAACCAGCGGTGCAAATAATGAGAAAGGAAGGAGACTCTTCTGAAGGTCATGAATATTATGAAATCAAACTAATTGGCGAAAACAAAACGCCATGGACAGGTAATGCGACTCTGCTAGATTCTCCAGACTTGCGAAAATCATACTTCAAACAGTACTTATTGTTCGACCCTATGGGAAGAGGATGGATCATTGGGAATCGAAGTGACAGCCTTGGCCATGGCCGACAGGAGTCTACAGAAATTTTTGAAGAGGAATATATGGAGGATCATGATGGTACACCACAATTGAAAAAATGGAAAAAGTCTACAAAAGTATTCTTTTTCTCTTCTGACGGCCGTCCAAACGCTGATAAAATATTAGCAGTACTACAGCGAAGGAAGCAAGCTCATAAAAGATTCATAAAGGATCTTGGTCAATTGGACAAATTAGCCAGCGATGGAGTCAAAAGACTTTCAATGCCATCTTATGGAGGGGACGGTGTCGCAAGTGAAGGAGAAGATGATAATGCAAACTTTGGTTGGCTTACCATGTATGATAAAATTAAGAAAGAAGGCGATGATGACTTTTGGTCGATTGTTGTTGGAATCACTTTTGCAGTTTCCTACGGTCAGAGAATGGATAGTAAAGAAAAGTCGGTTGGAATGAAGTTGAAAAAATTAGGAAGAAAGTATAGAAAAGGGAAAAATCAAGTTCTTTATGGAACTGGAGGTTGAATGTTTGATTTTGCATTTATATATATTAAAACAGATTCCTTTTGAATTTATTAAATACCTATACTTTCTAAGCGACAATATATTTTATGTTTTCTATCTGTGTCACAACTTTCAAAGACGCGCGTATGTTTTTTACTCTATTTGGAAACGCAGACAACAATATTAATAAAAACTTCTTTGACTTCTCCTCCACTCCTGTCCCATTTCATGATCGCATTGGCTTTCGACCCTCTAAACTCTTACCTCCAACCATCATGCCTTTGAAAGGCACTCCTCCAAACAAATCTTCTTCTATCACTCCATCTCGGCATCGCATACTTCGGACCGACACAAGACGTCATGGGCTTACCAACTTTTTTCAAAAATCCAAGATCCCAGCTGTAGATAGTTTCTTGATAGAATGCTTTGTAAACTCAGTGGTTGAGAGTCGTGAAATCGAACTTGAGTACAAGGAGAAGGAAGAGGAGCTGCTAATGAAGCAGAAGAAGGAGACCGATGAACTGCTAAAACTACAAAGAGTCGTCAAACGGCGGCACAACAGCAAGAAGACGGTGGACAAGCCATCCACTGAAGATTTTGAGAACGAAATAGAAGGTATCGATAGCGTTTCGCCTGAACTCATAGAATACGTTGACGCTGGTATTTACTCTAGTCCTAATCACGGAAATCTGTCTATAAAGAGGACCAAATCATCGCTCTTCAAGTTCTCATTTCCCATCAACTCTAAATCTGTTTTAGACACTAGAAAAGACTTTTGCATCCCTTCCAATATATATCACCCAACCAATACCAAAAAGCCCATCTGGAGAAATCTATCAAAAAGTGAGTTTGGCCGATACAATTCTTGACTCAGGTTACTAATATTCCTTCAGACTTCTGGTCAAACATTGATGTTCCTGAAATTCCTCCTCCTCCATCTTGTGATTGCAAGTCACATTGTGGAGATGACTGCTTCAACCGTATACTTCTTTATGAATGCGATTCTCGCACTTGTCCTCTGGGAACGAATAACTGTGGGAATAGACCATTTCAAACTCTGTCATCCACTCCGCATCTATATATTTCTCGTGGATTCGAAGTTCACCACTATGGCCCCCAACGCGGTCATGGTTTACGCACTACACGTCGCTACGCTGCTCAAGAACTGATTGTCGAATATTGTGGTGATGTTATTTCTAATTCTGAAATGCTTCGAAGAATGCGAAAATGCTACTCCAAGTCTCAGCACTTCTATGCCTTATCCCTAGGGCAAGGCATGGTCATTGATTCTGGTATTCGTGGTTCTGTAGCCAGATTTGTTAATCACTCTTGTCGTCCTAATTGTGAAATGCAAAAATGGGTAGTTAAAGGTCGTCCCAGAGTAGGATTATTTGCAAAGCAAGATATTGAGGTTGGGACAGAGCTGACCTATGACTATAATTTTGACTGGTTTGAAGGAGCGAAGAAGCAGGTCTGTTATTGCGGTGAAATCAACTGTAGAGGTTTCATAGAAAAGAGTTCGGGATCTGGATCTTCTTCCAGAGGATCTCGGTCCTCGCCATCTTCAGTATCAATTTCAGAAACTGTTAGCAAAAAGAAACCTACCCCAACGCCAAATTTGAAAAAGAAAGATAATGAACCAGATGGAAAATCTTCGCAAGAAACCAATTCATCGGTTGAAGATTTATTGGTTGAGAAGCGTAAAGTTGGACGCCCTACGAATAAAGAGAAAGCCGAGCGGTTGGCAATCACAGATATTAAGAACCGACCAGCCTCAACTAGACGATCTTCCATCAAAAGTCATGATGAAGACGATAGAAGGAATGAACTGCCTATTGCTACATCAAAAAATATTTCAATTACTTCCTTAGCAACGTCTAGAACGAGAAGTGCACGAAAAACAATTTTTAACGAAAAATTATCAATTAGCATGTCTGAAAGAGCTATGCGTAGAAACGAAAGGCTACGGAGTAAAAAACGGGTTGAAAATAAAATTAAGAAGCAGAGGAAGGTACTCGAAAAACCGGCAGATATTGAAACTGCTGATACTACTATCAAGACTAGACGTTCCGGACGAATTGCAGCTTTATCGTCAAGTTTGCAACAGAAATCATCTTCTCCAAATATCAAAAGACAAGCAAGAAATCAAAGAGTTAAGGTAGACAAGCCCAAGAAAAAACCTGCCATCACAGACTCTGTAAATAGCATTGTTACACCATCATCTGGTGGAATGGACACTGACGGAGAAATCACTAAATCACCCTCCACTGCATTAGTTATGGACACAAATAAAGGTTCACCTCAAAGACCATTGAATCCTGTCAAATCAACGAGAATTCCAACAGAAGAAACTGCTCCAAAGAAAGTTGGTCTAGGAGAAAGGCCTTCCATTTATCCTTCTTTTGGAATATCAGGGCATTCTGAATCTCCATCGATTTTACCGTCAATTCCAATTCAACCCTTTGGAAATCCTTCACCTGCAGGTTCAATTAAAAGTTACAATTATCACCATTCTACAACTCTGCCAAGATATCAAAGTACAAATTCAATAAGGCCCAAAGCAATGGATATTTTCTCGTTGATTGATCATGACCCTGCGCCAATCCATTACAATTTTTCAAGAAACGATTCTACAAGTTCTACGAGCTCACTTGCAAATAATTCTCAACCTTTTTATAGACCCTGTGAAATTCCTCCTGCAAATACTCAACCCCCTCCATCTCATTTGATTTCAGAACATCAACATCTACCAGATACCAATTTTAACATGTCTATTAGAGCTTCAGGTCCTAATTTTTCGAGCCAACTCATTCACTCTTCACGCCCATCAATAAACCGCGTGAGTAAAGAAAAACCTGGCCGTTTGTCAAACTCTGGTACTCGCCCAAAACGAGGTCGTCCGCCAAATTCTACCAAGCTCTCACTTTCAGTTCTACATCCAATTGCTCCACTAATATCAAAACCTATTAGCAATAATAATTTTAACGGAAATGGCCATTCTCCAATTTTAATTTCCAGGATGATTCCAAATCCGAATAGCAATACAAATGGAGGAAATTCATTTGTTCACTCTGAAGTATTACCAAAACCACGAAGAGGTAGACCGCCAAACAAAGCTGCTTTTCATCGCACTACTCTTACCCCATTAGCTCTTCGACCCTACCCAAGTCCGATTACAGGTCTACCTCCAAAAACCAACTTTCGGCCTATACAACCAGAACCTTCAAAATCTGCAAACACCGTCTATACCACAGGAAAGCACAATAACTTGCCTAATTCCAGGAACTAATTAGTTCAATGTTATTTTTATTTATTTATTTAGTTTTATTTTACATGTATTTGTTTAGAATATATACATGGAGAACATTTCTCATGCATTTATGCTTTTATCCTGTCCAAATTTCATTCAATAAATTTCAGTGTCGCGCCGAAACTTTGGCAGTGGAAAATTACAACTATATCACAAGTAGGTTTTAAATATACAAGATATTTGTATCGATTAAATATTTTATGGCTTTTTGTAATCTTCAGATCCAATAGAACTTAACTGGCCACGAATATTGATGATTAAAAAGTTGGGATTAAAAATTAAAACACTATAAAATATTTAAGTGCAAGAATACATGAAAATTATTAACAGAAAAAAATCCAGAGGCAAATAACGTTGAGAGTTTTAATTCGTAGGAAGTCCAGCTGAAGTAGCACCATTAGGAACTGTTTCGTCTTTTACGTTAGGAACTTGGTTCTCACTATCACTGAAAAGAGATCGCTTTCCACTTTGGAAAACCAATCCTTCGCCAAAGGAGAATTTTCTTTTATCTGAAATCTGGTCCAAAACAATCAAAATCAAAGAAGAAGATCCCAAAACGTAAACAATGTCCAAGACTCCATAGAAAATTGCTTCCGAGTCAGCAGCAATAACGTTTCCTCCGTCTGACAGTGCCCAACTGATAAAGTAGAGAAGAGCAACAACTGAAGTAGCTGGTAATGAAATATTAGCGGCTAATTTCAAGGGTTTTGATTTGAGATCAATGGCAGAGCTTCTAAAGTTTTTCAACAGTTGATAAACAAAAGAAACATAACCAGCAACAGCGAATCCAAAATAACCCCACTTGTAGCTAGAGTGAATTACAGCTCCAATAAGTAAAGAAACAACAGTTACTTCTTGAGATAAGATGGCAACAAATGTGGTAGACCAGTAAACACCAAACAAACTGGCATATCCAAGAGTAATGGTAGGGAATGCCAAAAACCAAGAAATATATCTAACGTAAAAGATTTGTCTGAGTCCAAGAACATCGGGTTGGGATCCATCATTAACATGATTGAATTGGGCTTCGACACCAGCATAACCCAAGTTGGAAGCCATGGTGAAATAGGAAATGGATAGTGCCAGTGTTCCTATAGCAAATAGCTTGTAAAAGATATTTTCAGATGATCTCTCTTTTCTGAAAAATTGAATAGCGACAAAAATGAGAGTTGCTAAACTGAACACGCTAAAAGCGGCCCATAACCAGTTGGAACCATGAGTGGTAATTGAGATGTCAACGTTGAAAGGAGGATTAGCAGAAAGAGCATCGTTTCTTTCGTATAAGGAGACCATTGTTAATTCGAGTTTAGCTTATGTTTCTGTTCTTGTGTATATTGATTCTTGTTGATGAACTTGTAATCTGCTAATGAGAAGGAATTTTAGAGATATTTATAATTTTTCTGCAAACTCTAGTCTTTGGAGATCTGGAATGAAGCCATTTTTTCATGGCAGATATTCTTCGTTTATCAAGATCAAGATGTCGCATTACAATTTACGTGATTTCAGCTTTTATTGGGCTGAAGACTGTGTATTCAATAGATGGAATCGCCTGAACAACTCTGGTGACTTTTTTACATTCCGGATTTCCAATGTTGAGAATTTTGATGAGTACTCATTATTTCATTGTGATGGCTCTTAATGATCTGGTCTGTATCTTTAGTAGAGGTCTCGATTCATAGCATTTTATTTAAATTTTTTGTAGTATTTAATTGCTTGAAAATTCAATTTGAATCCCAATCTTCCTTTTGAACCTCGATTTGCCTTTTGAAGGTGTCGCATTGCTTCAAATTGACTGCTCGCCGTTGCTGTTGTCATCTCTGGACAGATTTTTTCAAGATTAAGTATTTCGGAACATCTCAAGTTCTGTTGTTATTGAAAAAAAAAACATTGATACTGTAAACATTCCAGAGAGTACAAAACGAAACGTACTTTCATTTAGAGAAGTAACAATATGGTACAGATCCAATATTGGGGAGCACAATATTGTTGATAACATAGTTTACAAATTATTGGCAACAATATCAACACAAATAATTATTAACCCATTATCACAAGTTTAATTAAAGTAGTAAAGTGTGTAGATTTTGGAATCTGTAATCCATAATAATTGGCATTTCAAGTTTGCCAGAAGCGAGACTGTAAGTATAAATTCTTGGTGCACAAACTCCAGTCCATTATGCCCACCATATATTATGCTCCTGTCAATACCCAAGAACTCGAAATATTCACTACAATTTTGACCAATGATATTTCAATGATCAAGTAGTTGTTTTGGTTAATTTTACAAGTGATTTTATATTGTAAACTCATTAAATTCTTCTGCTCTGCTGTTGTTCTCATTATCGGGCTCTTCCAAACGGCCCCCAGAAATCCCGTTACGTCGGAGCTCGGGTATTGATATAGTCATGTGACTTTGTCAGTTCCGGTATACTCGGTTATCAATTAACTTCCCCACTTCATGTCAAAAAATAAGTTCTTGACGCTTCTATCTTCTTACCAACAACTACAAATCACCGATTGCACTTACAAAACTGAATCAAAGATGAGAGTTTCCGCTTCAATTCTAACACTGTCGCCTTCAAACCAGATTCTTTTCATGCTACGACCAAAAATTGGTTCGTTCCCGGCTTCGTATGTCTTTCCTGGAGGCGTAATAGAATCCCAAGACAACGATTCTCTGGCTCACTGTGGAATTCGAGAAACGTATGAAGAAACAGGGCTTTTAATCGCCTCTGATGGAAGTTCTGATGAAGTCCATTCAAAAATGAATTGGTCGCACGCAAAGTCACTACTTCCTTCACCATTTACGGATTCAGCATATAAAGCCGGGCTACAGCCTTTCAGCGTCTGGATCACTCCTCCACACTTGAAAAAACGGTTCAAAACTCAGTTCTTTGTGCATCGCACACAAAAAACACACGATTTCTCTAACGTTCAATTGAACCCAGATGAAGTCCAAGAGATTTGCTGGATGACGCCGGCAGAAGTTTTAGAGCGGTTTTCTAAGAAAGAAATAAGATTAATGCCTCCGCAGTTCTACTTAGTTCAGGTATTGCTAGAGCTGGGGGTAGAGAAAGCTGTTGAGAAAATTGGAAATAGAGTGTTTGAGCCAAAGGTAATAGATGAAAAAGATGATAAAATAGTAATGGATTGGGGATTAGGTGAATCTGGCCTTGTTAAATTTGAGAAAGATGGAAGCGTAAGTGAAATCGAGCACATTAGAAACGAAGGGTCAAAACTATAATGAATATATTAATGATAAAAGCAAAATATAATCGATATATTCATAATATCCGCTACTGATGATTTTCTCATAGTAGTGCCAAAATAGGAAACTTACAAATGCAGTTGATGTTTTTTAACTGAACTTTTTTAATGCTTCAACAGTACCATTTTAATGAATCATGACTTGTAATCAATAAACGTTCAAGTTTCCACTCTTTCCAATAGGGTTTATTAACAAATGACGTTACGTTCCGAGACTTACAGCTAGACACTCTTTCAAGGTGTGTTTGTCTAATGCCTCTCTTTTGTAAACAAGATTTTAAATATCTTAATTATGAAAAAAGATTTGTATAAACAATATCAACATAAAGAAACTAAGTCTATTTATGATGACAACAATTGACACTTATCAATTGTCTCTAAGAACCAATTCTCAAAGTATGATGAATTCCACGCTGCCTTTAAATTATTTCTACATATTTAACAAAAAATTCAATAAAAAGATTACAGTTATGCCAGCTACATATTAATTGTTTGTCAATCGAAGAAATGAGCAGTTATTAAAAGACCCAAAGTTATCAATATATTACTAAATTGTTCAGACTGTATCATCAATTAATGATATTTGGAATACCAAGTAGAAATCAAATGGTTTTGGAGTATGCTGTTTAAATTTTGAACTAATCCGAACTGTCATGTAAAATATCAATCACCACATTGAAAGCACTTCAAGCCGAGATTTGCATCCTTATAATCTTTATAATTGTGTTTTGAGCGGTTGGACATTGATACAACTGAGTCTTTAGTGATGAACCTATAGTTTCAATTTTGTTCACTCATTAAGCCATGCGTTACTGTTATGGACTTTAAGACATCAAATAGATCTAGATTAAGAAAAATCGAAGCACCTAAGAAGAAATTTATCAGCAAATGATTTTAACTGAATACATATTGCATATCAGACTCAAAAATCTAGATTGTTGCACGTTATGCTAAAGAATCCTTTTTCATTTGTATTCTAGAATTCTATCTTGTGCAACGCATTACATAGAAGTGTTCTGCATATAATGTCGTGGAAACTTGCAGACTTAATGTAGACTATGGTCCCAATGAAAAATTATTATGTAATAATTAAAACTTGAAAAACAACTCTATAGTAATAAGTAAATATATGTCAATATAATTGGCCTTGCTAGCTCAATCGGTAGAGCGTGTGACTCTTAAATATCCATTAAAGTCATCACAAGGTTGGGGGTTCGAGCCCCCCGTGGGGCTAATTTTTTGGCTACCATCTTTGCAGGATTTGTTACTGTTTTTGCTTGCAGAGTTGCCCATTTTGGTGGGAAGCCCAGTGTCTTAGAATACGAGATATATATTGGTAAAATTTTGGGTAGCTGAATAATTGTGACCTGCCAATGTCACCATCGACACAAGAAATAGATATGGGCTTGTATTCAAAAGGTTCGCGAGGTATCTGTGATGCTATTATGCATCATAATCTAAAACTTGTTGACATCGCTTGGCTCATGGTGACTGGTGAAACGTTCTGACTTTGAATGAAAAGTGTTTTTAAAATATGAAAATATGAATCAAGGTCATGCCTCTGATTTTTGTAAACAAATAATGTGGGGGTTCTTTTTTGTTTAGAACCAAACTTGGTACGATTCAGTCGTTCATTTGTACTTGATATTGTACAGGATTGTCTTTATCTGAATCCATTTTCATTTTCTCAAGTGACCTTGATATTTTCTGTTACCAATACTTTATAACAGTCGAGGCACTGTAATGGTATAAATTAAAGTTTGATGGTTCCTGAAATCTTGGCTCATGCGTTAGAGATCTATATCGAAACTCTATCTTGAAGAATAAGTGACAACCTTAAAATATGTGTTAGAATCAATATAGTAAGAATATACATAATTCTATAAAGTTGGGTAGAAATGTAAAAATTTAAGCCAAGCATTATTGCAAAAAAAAAAAAAAAACGGGTTTTAATACTTTTGAATTGAGTCTGTTTTACAAAGGTGGCTTCGATAAGTCATTCATTTGTGCTTGGTACTCTGCTCTGTCATTTTTGCTTCCTACTACACCTTCCACTTCACTATTGCGAAACAATAGATTCATTTAGCATTAAAGTTAGGATTGACTTACAATTCTCGATACCACAAGATCACGATAAATTGATGACAAGAGAAGAAAGTGTTGTCGTTATGCGTTACCAAATTGAGGATCCGAGTAATGTGAAATTTCGTTTAGAAATGCGGTTCATTGATTGTCAACCAATGGATGCCAAATTGATCTATAGTCATTAGAAAGCCAATGTGAATGCAATACTTGATTTTTACTACTTGACTAAGAGAATGGCTGAAGTCAAGAGTTCTTGTATCCCAATTGATTTATACACATTTGTATAACATATTTTATTTTTATTTATATTCAAAGAAGATTTACATATTTCAATATTCAGCACCGATAATTATACCTTGTCTAGCAGTAATTTTAATGCAACTGAAAAAAAATATTTTTAATGCAAGATTTACACTTTTCACTTCAATAGCTTACAGTCTCAAATGTCCATAAACTTTCAAGCCTCTGATGGCTAAGTATTCATACACTTTTTTTAAACATGTTTGTCGTTTTCAAGCACATCGTTAGTTGGTACTAAAACATTTTTGTTAATTCAAATGCCAAACATAACGGTCACCTCTTCTAAAATGAAAACTAATATAGATGAATAGAATTAAAAAAAAAACTATTTAAGAAGTTCAAAATACCACAAACATCTTTTTTTTTTTCATCATCAATCATTCTTACTTTTTCAAGTATTCAATCATTCTCTACAGCTCTTTTCTAAGTCTTTCTTTCGCTCATCTTTTACTTTATTAATTCAAAATGGTCCACTACAGAATTGTCTTTGCATCTACTCTTGCTGCTACTGCTGCTCTTGCTGCACCTATTGGTGAGATGTCAAACTCTTCCCCTGTTGTTGCTGGTCAACAACAAGAGATTGTTCCTTCCTACTCTAGTCACTTCTTGAGTAAAAAGAGAAAGGGTTCTACTAGAGTTATTGTGGTCAATAATGGAGGTTGCGCCAATGGTGCTTGCAATGGAGGTAATGGAGGTTGCGCCAATGGTTCTTGCAATGGAGGTAATGGAGGTTGCGCCAATGGAAACTGTGGCGGTAGTCAACGCCCTCAACGTCCTCAACGTCCTCAACGTCCTCAACGTCCCGTTGCTGTTACTCCTACCGTTCCCGCAGGTACTACCAATAACGGTGGTAGTTCCAATAACGGTAGCACTGGTAACAGCGGTAGCACTGGTAACAGCGGTAGCACTGGCAACAACGGTAGCACTGGCAATAACGGTAGCACTGGCAACAACGGTGACAATGGTAATAATGGTAGCAATGGCAACAACGGTGAAAATGGTAATAACGGAAACAATGGAAACAATGGTGAAAATGGCCAAAATGGTAACAACGGAAACAACGGTGAGAATGGTTTCAACGGTAACAACGGTAATAACGGCAACAATGGCTTCAACGGTAACAATGGCTTGAACGGAAACAATGGTTACAACGGTAACAATGGTTTGAACGGTAACAATGGTTTGAACGGTTACAATGGAAAGAATGGCCAAAATGGTCAAAATGGAAAGAATGGCCAAAATGGTTTCAACGGCTACAACGGTAACAATGGCTACAACGGCGAAAATGGTCAAAACGGTTTGAACGGTTACAATGGTAACAATGGCTACAACGGTAACAATGGCTACAACGGTAACAATGGCTACAACGGTAACAATGGCTTCAACGGTAACAATGGTAACAACGGTGAGAACGGATTCAATGGTGAGAACGGATTCAATGGTAACAATGGTAACAATGGAAACAACGGTGAAAACGGATTCAACGGAAACAACGGTGAGAATGGATTCAATGGTAACAATGGTAATAACGGTGAAAATGGTTTCAACGGTGAAAATGGTAACAATGGTAATAACGGTGAAAATGGTTTCAACGGTGAAAATGGTAACAACGGAAACAACGGTGAGAATGGTAACAATGCTCCCAATGGACAAAATGGTGAGAATGGTGCTCCTGGACAAAATGGTGAGAATGGCGCTCCTGGTGAGAATGCTCCCAATGGACAAAATGGTCAACCTGGTACTACTGCTCCTAGCGGAAGCACTGGTCAACCTGGTACTACTGCTCCTAGCGGAAGCACTGGTGAGACTGGTACTACCGCTCCCAACGGAAGCACTGGTCAACCTGGTACTACTGCTCCTAGCGGAAGCACCGGTGAGTCTGGTACTACCGCTCCCAACGGAAGCACTGGTGAGACTGGTACCACTGCTCCTAGCGGATCAAACACTGGTGAGAATTGTACCACTGCTCCCAGCGGAAGCACTGGTGAGAATGGTACCACTGCTCCTAGCGGATCAAGCACTGGTGAGACTGGTACTACCGCTCCCAACGGAAGCACTGGTGAGACTGGTACTACTGCTCCCAGTGGAAGCACTGGTCAAACTGGTACTACCGCTCCCAGCGGAAGCACTGGTGAGAATGGTACCACTGCTCCTAGCGGATCAAGCACTGGTGAGAATTGTACCACTGCTCCCAGCGGATCAAGCACTGGTCAAACTGGTACCACTGCTCCCAGCACTGGTGAGAATGGTACCACTACTCCTAGCGGATCAAGCACTGGCCAAACTGATACTACTGCTCCCAGCACTGGTGAGAATGGTACCACTACTCCCAGCGGATCAAGCACTGGTGAGAATTGTACCACTGCTCCCAGCGGATCAAGCACTGGTCAAACTGGTACCACTGCTCCCAGCACTGGTGAGAATGGTACCACTACTCCTAGCGGATCAAGCACTGGCCAAACTGATACTACTGCTCCCAGCACTGGTGAGAATGGTACCACTACTCCCAGCGGATCAAGCACTGGCCAAACTGGTCAAACTGGTACCACCTGTGAGCACCATATCAGCGGTGACCATACTGAGTGCAGTGTAGTTTGCCATCCCAAACACTAAACCATTCTAATTAGCTACTCGGGCTGGATCTGAGGACAATAGAAAGCTATCCTTATTATTTATTAATTATTTAAATTTAGACTTCAATATACTTAATTGTTGAACAGTTATTAAAAACAATGAAAAATATTTGTTGATTCTAACTTTGATATAATATCAATGGTTGAACCAAGTCAAGATAAATAGAGTGTAATTGATCATAGTAGTTATAATAGAGTATGAAAAAGTGTTAATGCAATTTGTTTCTTCTATTAATATAACCTTTGCAAAAATCATTTTCATTGGACAAAAATATAATCAATAGTCCTTAAATCATTTCCATTGGACAAAAATACTTCATGCTGTCACAATTAAATATATTTTTGTCCTATAGCAGATATATTTTTAAGACAAAAATTAATCAACCCGAAATGTTACAATACATAACCAATCCTTCCAAAACCTTCAGTAAAATTGAATCGAGTAAATGGAAAAAGGTTGAAGGAGTTTAATGAATTGTTTACAGAATTTCTGGACTTATTTCGTGTTCAGCATATAGACACAAATATTTCAGGTACAAGTTTGAAAAGCTCACGTGAGCAAATTTTGACAGGTAAACCTGGGGTCGTTGAGACATAAACAGTTTCAGCCTTTCCAACTGATCTCAAGGAGTCTTCAAAGCCCATAGAGACTGAATAGGCAATTGTATATGAAATCAGAACTTTTGACAGCTTAACGCAGCAGCTGGTGACAAGTTTTAACAGGTTTTACAGGTCCTACAGCTCTCAACAGGTTTTAACAGCTTGTTACGCTACGGCCTGCAACCGCTCACAACCGCTCACAAAGGCTCGCCAACCAAACGCTTTTGGTAGTAACAAAAGCTACCACAAACTCCAACTAGAAATTCCTGTCTCCAGTTCGGAATTCAGTGGCGGCAATGGCCCACTAAAAACTCGCGAGAAGGGCAGACACAATAAAAAAATATCGTCTGATATTTTCTCTGCAAATTATTAGGGAAGCCATAACCCAAGCCTAAACCGAAATTTCAAACGCACCAGCTAATTCCTAGGCCAACATGTTGGAATCGTCTACGGTCAGCTCTACATAGGAGACTATATGAGATTATTTCAGCTCTCCTTTTCTTCCTTCCATTTTTCTTTTTCCTCCTGCTGTTTGACCATATTGACCTCTCATCTCCGACCGTTGAGACCGTTGTGACGTGAAACTTCAAGTCTGGATCCTGCTGCTACTGTATAGAGTGACTTCTCAATCATGTCTCAAACCGATCCGCGAATCACCCCAAGCTCCCCTACTGGCCTCGCTTCTGCAAACCTCCACAGCACCCCAGGTGCCTCCAGTCTCCAGAACTCTCAACCAAGTTTCTCTGATGCTGCTGCTGCGCTTCCAAAGAGCCAATCCCCATTGATAGACCCTGAAGTTCCTGCTTCAACGACCGTCAAACAAATCCTCCTCTCTATTGACCAGAACATTGAAAAGTCAGATCACCCTATCCTCGCAAAGCTCAAGGCAAACTCACATTTACAAAAACTGCACCAAATTGTCTTTGGATCGCCAGACCCTTCACAGGAGCTCGCCGTAGCTGAGCCTGGACTGGCCGATGAGCTCGCAGCCGCCGGATCAGACTCAATTTGGCGTTCAGTCTGGAACTGGATGGGAAGACACAAACTCTTAACTACGTTGCTCGCTTTGGGAATCACCGGTGGAACCGCTTTCTACCTATACAAACTAAACAATGGAGAAGCTGCTGGGCCTATGAGCTTTTTGAAATTTAAGAGAAAGAGACTTGCTAGCAAGGCTGCTAATGGAGGTCGCATAGAAGTCGTGGTAATAGCAGGCTCGCCCACTGAGCCCTTGACAAGAAACATCGCTACTGATCTCTCCAGGCGTGGATTCATCATTTACTGGACTACTTCTACTGAAGAAGAAGAAAAAATTGTTCTCAGAGAGAATAACGACGACATCCGGCTACTGCCCATCAAATCCCACGATATCAAGTCCGTGAGAAAGTCGATTAAAAAGCTGTCGAGTGCGCTGAACATTCCAATTACGGCGTTCCCTGGTGCTGTCCCTCATATGTTATCGCTGGCCGGTGTTATTGTCATCCCAGACCTTCACTATCCAACTGGTCCTGTGGAATGCATTGATTTGGGCACTTGGTCTGACCTTCTTAATGCCAAACTGCTTGGTCCGCTGTTTCTTCTGTCAAATGGCCTTCTTGATCTGGTTCGCAGCCATCAATCAAGAATCCTGTTTGTTTCTCCAACAATCCTCGGTTCTCTCAACCCAGGCTATAACGCCGCTGAAGCACTTGTGACATCCGCATTATCTTCTTTTGCCCTTTCGTTATCCCGTGAACTGAAACCTCAGTCAATCCCGTTCATTCACGTCCGTATGGGCACATTCCAAATCTCGCCTGGCAAAACCCAGCATCATCGTCAAGTCCAGAATGCTGTTCGAAATGACATTCTAACCTGGCCAGAAAACCTCCGCGCTCTTTACTCTCGACCATATCAAACGACATCCGCTCTTCAGGTGCAGGCCAAAGAGATGGGATCACCAATTAGAGTCTTAAACTATACCATATTTGATGCTCTCAAAGATGAATCACCCAAGAGAGTATACTACGCTGGTAAAGGATCTTGGTTGTATCAGAACTTGTCCTTATATTTACCTGAAGAGTTGATTGCATCATGGCTACATCCTCCTGCTCCTAAAGCACCTTTGGCTCTCCGTAAAGGCTGGGAGCCTTTGTAAAAGGTTATATATGTGAACAATCTGTGAACTGTTTCTACAATCCTAATCTGTGAACGGTTTCTACAATCCCAATCATGGCTTCGAGCGATATCTCAAATATCAAGTATTTAATCTAATAAAATGGCGTCCGTCCTATGATTGAACTACGAATATCGCTTTCTAGCTCATGAACACAAAAACCATCGTCGAGCAGAAGGTTAGGAAAGTAGATATATCGTCGAAACCAGCAAACCATCCAATCTCTTTAATAAGAAGAATAAACGTCAATGAAAACAATCAATGTTAAAACTTTGGATAGATCATGTCGTTAATTACAATTTATTCAACGTATTCTGAATACCTAGTCCTTCTTGGATCCAAGAGAAACAGATTCACCTTCTATAGAAACAAATGTTAGTGCAATGCAAAATCAATCGCCAGTGAATATACTTACGAACACCCTTAGACCAAGCAGCAGCTTTGGCATCGTTGGCTCCACGACGAGCAGCAATAACCTTCTTCTCTTCCTTCAAAGCAGCACGGGTAACACGAGCAGCAATGGCCAAGTACTTGTTGAATCTAAAACGTTAGTACCACCAACTCAAGCCCTTCTCAAGCCAAACTTACGAAATCTTGTTAGACATTGTAGATATGTTTTGGCGTAGTAGTAGGTGAAAACGAAACTTTTCAGTGCTGAATGAGAAGAGAGAGGTTTTTTGGTGGGTTTTCTACACGCTTTTCCACTCTCTGTCTGTGGAATGCGCTGATTGGTGAGTACTCAGAAAGGCCTAACCCTGAATATTAGGGTTTAATACTTGCAACAAACGACTTGTGACATTGACATAATCTCCCAGCCTAGGATTTACACTCTCTTTTTCGTCCCAATATTTGAATCGCGAAAAAAAAATTTCTGATTCTCTGCTGAACTTGGATTGACACTCAACGGAGAGGAAATATAACATGCCTGCTAAGGAAATATTGGACTTCTTTTGGAAACTAGCCAGTGATAATGATAATGACAGAGTTGAAGCTGCTGTAGGTCTTCTAGACACTCTGATCAACACTGATTTGGAGGAGAACTGGCAATATGCCTTCAACAGATTGGTGAAGGGACTAGCAAGTCCTCGAGGATCTAGTAGAATCGGGTTTTCAATGGCTTTGACTGAGCTTCTTAACGTCAGAGGTTCAGAAAAGATTGCGATTTCGTCTTATATTGAAGCTTTACAAGAAAACACAAAGATCACTGGTAAACTAAAGGGCCATGAAGAACGAGCGTTATACTTTGGCAGGCTCTTTGGAATTCAAGCTCTCGCCAATTCTAATCTTATCGCTGACAAAGCTACTACTTTAGAAGATTTTGAATCAATTGTCAAGTTGACCTTGGAACTTGCAAACAGTAAAGCGTGGTTAAGAGAGTCTTGCTTTTTCTCATTATGCTTGTTGATCAATAAGCTTGATGATACCAACTTGGACGTGGAAAAAGCAATCGAGTTCACATTGAAGTTGACTGAAGAATTCAAGTTTACTACGACCAGTGAAGGTATTGCGTTATATCTCACAGTTCCTACAGACTACAGACAGAAGTATGGTGTAGTTGAAAACGGATGGATTAATGGCGACCCATTGGCAAAGGGGAACACTGCATTGTTATTAAAGGCCTTGAAAGAGATTGATACAACTCAACCTGAGGGTGAAGATAAAACCAAACAAAAAGGAAACTGGAAATCTAAGCTACATTTTGTTTGGACAAAACTGTCTCTGTTTTTCAATTCTCAATCTTCTGTCGAAACAGTCAAGAAACAGAAGAAATCTTCAAGTAAAGACTCTAAACTCCAGCATATCCAACTTGAAGAGTTCTGGAAGGCTATTATTGACGAAGGGTTTTTTTCAAGTACAGCATCTAGTGAACGCAAATACTGGGGATTCGAAGTTTTTTCCCTTTTTCTTCAAATTCTCGATGATCCTACTAAAGTGAAGGTATTATTTTCTCCAAACTTTCTGCGAACTCTTGTCAACCAATTGGCACAAAAAGACAGATATTTGCACAAAATTGCACAGAAAGTTGCATCAAATATCGTCAATGTTTCCTCAGTCAAACCATCATTGACACCTACATTATTGTCAGCTTTGCTGGTGTCTAAACAAGGATCAATTACTTTTGATCAAATCACAAAGACTAAAACCACCAGCAAGTTGTTCAGCAATATTCAGTTTGATCAAGTTCCTGAAATTGTAAAGTTATTGTTGGATATCTTGATCAATCCTGGCGAAACCGACCAAAAGCCAGTTGAATCTCGAAGACAATGGGCACTTGACTTGTTATTACAAATGGTGAAATCTCATGGAAACGCAAACTCTAAATCAACCGATTGGATAGATGAGCTCTTGCCAGTCCTTGCAAGAGAAGGCTTTTTTAAGCAGTCCCAGTCTAAAAAACGAAAACATGAAAATGACATTGCTGAAATTCAATTTTCTGATAAAACCGCTGAACAGTGCAGACAAAGGTTAATCTCTGTAATCACAGCTACAGTCGGAGTCAACAGATCGGATAATTCTTCCTGGGCTTATCGGGCACTGAGCATTATTTTAAAACTAGAAGAAGACCATGAATTGAGATCTGAATTTGAGGGTGAACTTTTAGAAGCCAAGAATAAGTCTGTTAAGACTTTAAGTAAGATCAGAAAGAAGAGAACTTCCTCTCCACATGCAGACACTCCTCAGCTTCAAGCATTTGAGCTACTTTTTTCTTTAGTATTACTTCAGGTTTATTCTACTGATCCCGAGGCTGCTTCTGTGCTGGACGAATTGCAGCTTTGCTATAAGACTCTGGCCAGCAAATCAAATATCGAGGAAGGGGGAGACGAAGCTATTGATGCAACTCAGATTTTGACTGAAATTATTCTCTCTTTTGTTTCTCGACAGTCTACTTTACTGAGAAAAATATCCGAAACTGTTTGGGAGAGTTTTTCAAATCAAATAACTAAAGAAAGTTTGATGTTGCTCTATGATGTTTTGGTTACTAAGGAATCTAAAGAAGGACATGACGAGATGTTTGAAAATGAAGATGAAGACGAGGATGAGGATGAAGATATCGGCGACGAAGAAGATGAAGATGAGGACGAACAAGAGGACAAAGAAGAAGATGAGGAAGTAGAGGGTGATGATGATTTAGACAGGACTGCATTAGCCAATGCATTAGGTATTGATGAATTAGCAAGTGACGATGACGACGAAGAATCTATGGACGATGAGCAAATGTTGGCTTTAGACGATCAACTGTCAGCAATTTTCCAGCAAAGACGCAAACTTTTAACTGCAAGCTCAGGCCGTAAACCTGCCAGCCAGAATCTCACTCATTTCAAATCAAGAGTTCTTGACTTACTTGAACAATATTACAAGTCTCAGCCCAACTCACCTCTCCTTGTTACAAGTGTTTTACCACTTTTGAGCGTGATAGAGACTACAAACAGCAAATCTCTTGCTGACCGTGCTCATAACTTGCTTAAAACAAGAGTTTGCAAGTCGAGAATCACTGAGTTAACATCTGTTCAAGATGTTTACGACTATTTGGTAGAGGTCCACAAGATTGCAAAATCAAGTCCAAGAAACTCGCTTTCGCAAGCATGCAGTCAATCAAGTGTGTTTTTGTCAAAATCATTGATCACAAACGATATTTCTTATGCCCCAAAGGTGGTTGACATTTACGCAACTGACATGAAAGACTGGTTACTGGAAGGCAGTAAAATTCAACCTGGCATGTTTTTAGACTTTGTTAACTGGGTAAACTCTGTAAAAGGGTTGGCAAAATCGAAAAGCATCGACAAATAAATGATTTTTGTATATATATATATTTCTGAGAAAAACCAGTTACAGTATGCTGTTGGTATATCACAAGTACCAAATAGGAAATTTTTGACCTAACCCTTGATTTTTAGGGTCAATTCTGTCTCCAAAAAGATAATCAAGACCTCCTACGCGTGTCACGACTTAAATTCACCTACAGCACGCGTTAAGATGACCGACCCAGCTTCAGGAGCAGGAAAATCAAAGTCAAACTTGAATAATACATCAGCACAAAGGATAACGTCTGAACAACTCAAACAGTACTCAATACTTTCGAGGATAGGTGAAGGAACCTTTGCATATATATACAGAGCAGAGAATTTGGAAACTAGTCACGAAGATGAAAAGAGATGCATTGCAATCAAAAGATTCAAGCCTAGCTATGAAGCAGTTGGAAGCCAGGAAGCTGAAATATTGGACTCTTTGTGGGAAACGGGCGATTTCAAAACTTGTGCTAGATACTGGGGTGGATATGAGTTGGAAGAGGAAGGGAGTTTTGTGGTGATACAAGAGTTATTAGACTGGTCAAGAACGCTAAAGCTGACCGCACAAGAACCCTACAATAACTTGGCCAAAATCAGTGTCCAGCTACTATCAGCACTTGTGGATCTGAATACAAAGGGATATGTTCACTGTGATATCAAGCCTGAAAACGTTCTGTACGTGAATCAACATACGACTAGTAAAGTCAAGATTATTGATTTTGGAAATGCTACACCCATTGAAAATTTGGCAGACTACAAAGATGACTTTCAACTGCAATCTCCAGGGTATCGAGCACCTGAAGTTTTGGTAGGAGATTCTACATTCAATGAGAAGATAGATGTCTGGAGTGTTGGAGTTGTACTTTTAGAGCTTTTAGTCAATCATCATTTCAAAGCATTTAGAAATGAGTGGAAGTTGATTCTTGATGAGAATCTGGGAACCAGTATCATTTGCATTTCCAAGGTTATTGAACCGCTGGATATCTATAAATCTCGACAAACAGCATTCTGGGTGAATGACTATGGGTCCAAAGAGCTCGAAAAGTCAGGTCGGCTGGACCAAGCATCAGTTATGATTAAGAGTTTAGCAAAAATCATGGGGAAAACCGAGATTGGCAGGTTAGCATTGGACTTTGTATTGTGCTTAGTGAGAGTAGATCACGAGAAACGATGGAGTGCTATAAATGCGTTGAAGCATCCATTTTTATTTACTACTTTATATGGAACCGTTGGCCATATATTGGATCCGGCTAGTAGCAAAGTCTCTGGGAATTCACATCTTAATGATTTGGGACTATTGGGTTAGGTTTTGAGTTGGGAGTTTATTTCCTCCTCCGATATTTTTTTCAAACCATGATCTTTTGAAAATTTTCTTCTGCATATACGATCTCACTTCAAGATCATACAGAATATAATGTAAGTATAATTCTGCGAATAATAATAATGAATGATAGATACTAATGTTTCAATTCCAGGTCGAGGGTAATAGTGAAGAATCTTCCATTAAATTTGGATGAAGAAAAGTTTCGTAACCACTTTGAAGCTCAAGCAAAGGTTACAGATATCAAATTGATGCGCAATAGATATGGTGAATCTAGACGATTTGGTTTTGTTGGATTCAAGTCTGAAGAAGATGCCAACAAAGTAGTCAAGTATTTTAACAACAGTTTTATCAATACTGCTAGAATATCAGTCGAAATCGCAAAGTCATTTGGAGACAAGTCAGTAGATATTCCCATCAAAGAGAAGCTACGATTGAAAGAAAAACGCATGGAAGAGCTGAAGAGAAAGAGTGAAGAAATTGAATCAGCTAAGAAAAAGAAGAAAACTAAAGCATCTGTCATTGATGAAAACGATGAAACCCTTAAGGAGTACATTGAAGTTTTCGATAAACGAGATGCGGTTAAATCTTGGGCAAACGATGATATTATGAAAGATGCCAATCAGGTTGCTTTAGAAGAGGAAACTAAGTCGAAAAAGCTTGCCTTGGAAGCTGAGAAAGAGAGCGATGATGAATATGAAGACATCAGTCATAGCAAGCACAATACAGTTGAAGAAGAAGAAGAAGAAGAAGAAGAAGAAGAAGAAGTCATGATACCATTGTCTGCAAAGAGTGACTCAGCTACTGAAAACCCAGTTGATGAAGACGAAGAGATGATTCCAGTTGAACAAGAAGATGGACTAGCTGATAATCAAGATGTCTCTGATATGGATTGGCTCAAAAACCGTCGTAAGCTCATCAAGGAGCAAACAGTCGAACAAGCAGAGGCCAGTTTAGAAGAAAGCACAGAGCAGCCAGAAACTGAGATGGAAGTTAAGGAAGAGCCAGCATCAGAACCACCAGTGACCAAGAAAACAGAAGCTGAAGAGACAGAGGAAAAAATTCTGGAGAGCGGTCGACTGTTTTTAAGAAACTTACTGTACAGTTCTACTGAGGATGATTTCAGAGAACTTTTTTCGAAATATGGTGAACTGGAGGAGGTTCATATTGCTGTCGATACTAGAACAAGTAAATCTAAGGGCTTCGCTTATATCCAATTTGTTGAACCTAAAGATGCCCTATCGGCTTATAAAGACTTGGACAAGAAGATCTTTCAGGGTCGATTATTACATGTTTTACCAGCAAATGCAAAGAAGGACAATCGATTAGATGAATTTGAGCTCAAGAACTTGCCGTTGAAAAAACAAAAAGAGTTGAAGAGAAAGGCAGCTGCAGCGAAACAGCAATTCAGCTGGAACACATTATATCTCAATACAGATGCAGTCATGGAATCAGTCGCCTCGAAACTGGGTATCAAAAAGTCTGAAATGATTACACCAGATTCAGCGAATGGAGCAGTTCAACAGGCATTGGCAGAAGCCAGCGTGATTGGAAATGTTCGGCAATATTTCGAGTCAAAGGGTGTAGACTTATTGGCATTCCAAAAGACTAAGGAGAAGAGCGACAAGGTGATTTTGGTCAAGAATCTGCCTCCTCACACGAACGTGGAGGAGATTGCAAACCTGTTCAATGAGTACGGGGATTTGAGAAAAGTTCTCATGCCCCCAGATGGAGGTATCGCAATGATTTTGTTCAAACACATTCCTCAGGCTCGTGCAGCATTCACAAAACTAGCTTACAAGAGATTTAAGACCTCCATCTTATATTTAGAAAAAGGTCCTAAAGGTTTATTTGAGCATGAAGATGACGATAACGATTCTACAGAGGTTTTCAGCTCTACTGCCAAACCTAAAGAGGCCAAACTTACAGCTGGTGAAATACTGGAAACTAGCTCTGCTACTGAAGATTCAAATACTCGCGCTTCTGTGTTTGTGAAAAATCTTAACTTTGATACGAATTCAAATTCACTTACAGAAGCATTCAAGCCACTTCATGGATTTCTCGTTGCACAGGTTAAAACCAAGCCCAATCCCAAGAAAGCTGGCAGTTATATGAGTATGGGATTCGGATTTGTTGAGTTTAACAGCGTCTCAGCAGCGAACAATGCTATAGCTGCTATGAATGGCCATGTATTGGATGGCCACAAACTCCAGCTCAAGTTATCTCACAGAGGCCAGGAGACCACTCAGCCAGCGACAAAGGCTAAATCCGCTAAAATTCTCATCAAGAACGTGCCGTTTGAGACTACTAAGAAGGATTTGTATCAATTATTCGGCACTTTTGGTCAACTTCGGTCGTTGAGACTGCCCAAGAAATTCAACAACACTGGCGCTCGTGGATTTGCGTTTGCCGAATTCCTGACTGCGAAGGAGGCCGCTAATGCCATGGCCAGTCTTCAAGGCACACATCTTTTGGGAAGACGGCTGGTGATGGAATATGCCCAAGCTGATGCTGTTGATGCAGAGGAGGAGATTTCACGCATGGAAAAGAAGGTGAGAAAGCAAGTTACAAATGAGACACTGGCGGGACTTCGAACTTCTGGCAAGAGAACGATAGATTTAGAGGGAGATGCTGATGATATGAACGGGTTGGATGGACGGTAACGCAATTTAACTCAATATAGTGAGCTGCGTATAACTGCACTAATATTATCAGAATACATAACGTAGAATGCTCCGTATGATATAATCATGACTGATAAACAGCTCAAGACAATACCCATAGAACGGCCATGTCTTACTATGGCGGACTTGTCACACGAGTCGGTTTATATTAAGAAAAACTATTCATGCGGTTTCCCCAATCCAGTAAAATTTCACAAAAGACCCAGAATATTTCAGATCAAGCCGTTGAATAGTTCATGACTCTAAATGTTTTAATATAAAACATAAACACTTACGAGCTCTGAAGAGCTCTTAAGAAGAAAACTCTAAGTATGCAATACATGCAGGTCCAAGACTTTTCTTTATTGAGAGCCGAAGTTTGTAGGAATTGTCTAGACGTCGTCATCCCTTGAGAAAATACTTTAAAATGGAGAATAAACTTCTTTTTTTTTTCTTGTCCATCATAGTTTTAACTTTTGTCATATCACCAGTAGTCTAAGTGAAATTTCAGTATATTCAGGGACTTCAGGGACTTTAGAACGCTTAGAACCAACTATCGAGCTTTTAGAACCAACTTTCGACTTTTAGAACCAACTTCCGGGCTTACAACCAACTTCCGAGCTTATAGAACCAAAAACTTCAAAGCGAACCTTCAGATCGCTTAGAACCTTTAGAACCTCCAAAAACTTCAGAACCTTCAAAGCCTTCCTTATACTGGCATTCCCAGACTTTACCCTCTGATATGTCCTCCTCAAACTTTTATGACGTTTCTTCGTCAACTCAACATGAACTCGAGCATTTAATAGATTCAGGAGACCAGTCAAAGCACCAAACAGGAGACACCACCGAAGAGACTCTGTACGACGACACCCTATCTCTGTTCAGCGAAACTGAGCCTGAAACCAATAAGTCACCACTTGGTATTCTGGCCAGAATCAGCGTTTTTCTAGATGGACCTGTTCCTCCAGTAGAGCCCCAGGTTTCTCCAATCTTTCCTTCAATACAGTACTTTCCAAAAACGCTTGTAAAAAGATGGCCATATAGAGTCAAAGCGGGAGCAGTGATACTCTATGTTGCCGGCTGGCTGGCAATCTTTTGGACGATGGTTTCGTACTCCATCATTGCCAAACCGCTAGTCGACGGCAAGGAGGTTCCTCTGTTAGACTGCTCAACCACGCCGGCAGTATGGCGAGGCAAGAATCAGTATTGCGGTATCAACGGGACAAAGTGCGGTGCGTCCGAACTAACGGAGTTCATCTTTAAATGTCCTGCGAGTTGCAAAGAAGATGGCCAAGTCTGGAGCGAGGTCGCAGTAGGAGATTACCAAAGCCTATATGAACCTTACGTTGTAGGAGGAAACAACGTATATAGAGCAGACTCATTTATCTGCCCTGCCGCGCTGCACCATGGAGTAGCCAAAAACACTAAAGGCTTTGCAGGCAGAATCGTTTTCAACGGGCCCCAAGCGAGCTTTTCAGGCGAGTTAGGCCACAACGGAATCAAGAGCATTGGCTTCAACTCGAGCTTCCCATACAGCTACAGCTTTGACGATAACTTTGGCGTGGAGCACAAGGTCGAGGGCAGCCACGACTTGCGGTTCCAAATCATATGGTTCAACATCTTCATGTCGGTTCTTTTTGGATACTTTGTACAGAGCGGGCTTGTGTTCTACTGGACGTTTGCAATCATGGGCTTTTGGACGGTTGTTTTGGCGTCCAACCCGCCGCTAGATAGCATTGTGGGAGGAATTGTGTCTGCAGAGCTCTTTTCGACTGGGTTTCGCCGGTTCATGCCGTACATGTTTGGCTGCTATGTGATATATGTGTCTTCGATGAAGAACCAGCTGTTTGGGCTGGAAGAAGCGTTCTCGCGATGCGTTCTGTGGGTTGGCGGGTTTTGGGTGTCGGTGCTGGAGAACTATACGTTCTCTGCGCTTCCGGTGAACAGGCTGACGAAAGAGGACATTGAAGCACAGAGCGGCGGGATGCTGACGGTGATTAGTATAGCGAGCTTTATACTGATTGCAGCGGTTGGGCAGGCGTATATTATATGGCGCCTGGGGAAGTTCAAGCGATATATTAGTGTTTATATTCTGTTTGTTTTGGGCCTTGTGTACCTTGGGACATTTAGAAACGAGACGCTTCGACTTCACCATTATATTTTAGGGCTGGTGCTACTACCAGGCGTAGGCTTCAAGACCTCGCCGTCGCTGCTTTTTTCAGGCCTCTTGTTTGGATTGTATGTCAGTGGGGTCGCGCGCTGGGATTTCGACTCGATTATCCAGACGAAAGCTCAATTGAACAGAGGCGACGCTTTGAACGAAGGCGGATTGCCAATTATCAATCCTCCCAGTATAAAATATCTAGACGAAAGTCACAAAAACATAAGTGACATGACGATTTCGTGGGAGGGCAATTCGACGGAAATTGGAGAGTTTGGATGGAACGGGTACAGTTTAATCATCAATGATTTGGAGCAGTACCGAGGCAATTTGACTTCGTTTTCACTGCAGCCATACATGGAAGATCCTGTATTAGAGACGAATGAGAGGCGGCTGGTTTATATTCGGTTGGCATTTGCGAATCTTCGACGTAGCGGCGATACGATTGGAGATTATACCAAAGCAGCAGTAGTTAATCTTGATACTGGTGATTGGACAGAGCCAAGAGCTGGGCCGTCATAGAGGACAGAGTTAACGATCCAGAGTTAGAGGTATTACCAGAATTTCAACTAATTTCAGCTAGAATTTTAACTAATTTCAGCTAGAATTTTAACCAATTTCAACCAGAATTTCAACTAGATCCCATAGGTTTTCTCTAGATCCCATAGGTTTGCTCTAGATCCCATAGGTTGACCAGATCCCATCCCATGGGTTGGCTCCAGATTTCATAGGTTGACTTCCAGTGCCATTGATCAGAGTTGATCATAAGTAATCCGATCCCCATAACTGATTAGACTTTATAGCTGATCAGAGCCCATACTGCTCAGAGCCCATACTGCTCAGACTCCATACTACTCAGTGCCTTACTGCTCAGACTCCATACTGACCTCTCCTCTGACTGCCATTGATCAGACCCCAGAAGTATTAAGACCCCCAACTGATCAGACACTGCATATTTCACAAATTTTTCACAAATTTCAAACCTCGGACAATCCACAAATCTCACTGATCTACAAGTCCTCTATTATCTTTGAACCTTCCAATAGACCTCGTGTTGAAACCGTAAATCGACCTTCCGCTTCCAACGGACAACTACCAACGGACCCTAAAGAACGTGGATCACCGTCGGCTCTGCCATTGGCAATGTCCCTTCAAACCGTGATGCCGTATCGTCTTATCGTTTGCTCATGTTTGATACTTCTCCAGACTGGAGAAGTTCCTGCAGTACAATTTCCTAATCAGCATTATTCTAGGAACAAGGGTACCGATTTTACCGACTATAAACATCGAGCTACTTGCAACTTTAAATCAACTTTTAATCACGAACTTTAGTTTTCCACTCTTCCACTCACTCTAACCTCCACTCACTCTTCCTCCACTTCCAATGGTCCAATCTAAATTCTCTACTGCGTTGCTAGCTGGTTTGGCAAGCAACGCCATGGCAGCTTCTACGTTTCCTTTCCTCGCTGGAAGAGCTACTACCGATCACGAAAGCTGTCCTGTAGACACGCCCTTGTCCTGTACCTCTGGCACCTCAGACTCCTGCTGCGTTGAAGCCACCAACGGCCTCTTCCTCGCCACGCAATTCTGGGACTTCTATCCCGCTACTGGCCCTGATGACTTGTTCACCACCCACGGTCTCTGGTCTGACAAGTGCAGCGGAGGCTTTGAGCAGTTCTGCAACCCAAGCTGGGGACTCACCAACGTCACCGAAGCCCTCCTCGAGCTCGGCGAGACCGCGCTGCTCGAAAAGATGCAAAACACCTGGAAGAACCAGGGAAACACCGACGAGCAGCTCTGGCTCCACGAGTTCAACAAGCACGGTACCTGCATGTCCACCGTCAGCCCCGACTGCTATCCTGATTCCGCCCCCAGGTACAAATATGCCGGCGACTTCTTCAAAACCGTCGTCAACCTCCAGGACACCCTTCCTACCTTCAAGTTCCTCGCCGACGCGGGAATCAGTCCTACTACCGAGAAGACTTACAAGCTCGCTGATATCCAGTCTGTCCTTAACTCCAAGGCTGGCGGCCACACTGTCAGATTGGCTTGCAAGGGCAACGCTCTCCAGGAAGTTTGGTACTTTTACAAGCTAAAGGGCTCTGTCGCTGACGGAACCTTCTCTTTTGTTGACGCCGACTCCAACGGCAACTGTCCCTCTGATGTTTACTTCGTGCCCAAGGGCCAGCCCGCTCCTAGTGGAAGTGGCGGTGGCGGCAGTGGCGGCAGCGGTCCTAGCAACGGTGCTGCCTACTTGAGACTCTCCGGTCAGTCTGGCTGCCTTATTTCCAGTGGCTACTGGTTCACCTCTGGCACTTGTGCCCAATTCACTCTCACCGAGACTGACAGCGGCGCCACTTTGAAGTCTTCCAAGGGTTATTGCGATGTTGTCAACGGTGTTTTCACTTGCTCAAGTGGCAATTCTGCTGCTCAATTCACTGTTGAAGAGGGTGACGATGGTAACAAGTACATTACCTATGGCGGTGAAGCTAACTGGAGCGCTGACCATTCTCCTGCTAGCCAGGAACAAGTCAAGGTATCTCCCGGAAGCGATGGCCAAGTTACTTTCAAGCTTCAGTATGCTACAAGTTAAATATTGGAAGCTATATAGAATTGAGAATATATATATTCAATTTCAATCGTTATTTCATAAAGTCGTTACCAAGTTCTAGAAGCTCTTTCTTCAGTTTCTTTTTACCGCTAACTTTCGTGTCCCTTCTCTTGACAAATCTCAGCGTCGCCAGCACAAAGTAGATGGCGATCCGCCATTTCTCTCGCACTTTATCTGGCTTCATGAAGTGGTTCCGCAAGTACCGCTCGTAACCGCCGGTCCTGTCGTGAGACGGTTTGGAAAGCCTCGAGTCTGGAATCAGGCCAATGGATTTGAGAAACTTCATGCGCACAGTGTTCAGATACTGGTACATTTTGATCTGCCGGTTCTTCAACGATACCGAGAACATCAAGTCCGACAGATGCTGCTGCGTCCGGGCAAGCTCGTACTTGTAAATAATCAGCTGCTGTGCCTGCGAAATCGTCTGGAGAGGCTGTAGCTGGTGGCTGCTTGTCGACGCTCCATAGTTTTTGAGTTCTGATATGCAATTTTGGAATGTTTTCAATAAGTCTTGTGGAATACCTTGAATATGCTTTATTGAGTCGTAAATCCAAGTTAATCCGGCAATAACCTCTTGGGAGCCGCTGTTACGTTGTAGCCTTGATATTTCACCGTCTTTATAGTCGAGCAGCCGTCGCAGTCGCGCCAGTTCGCGTTTCATTTCTTCGTGTTCGCGGCTGCTTTCGGCATTCCACGTAGCTTTGATTTCGCCTTCAGTCTGCGAGAAAGGGTCGTCATTTTCTGAGTCTGTTACTGAAAGGTTATTTTTGGCATATGGTGTTTGTCCAGCAGTAGAGCCGACGTTAGGAAGCTTCCAATTCGTTCTCAAAGGCGTCTGAGGTGAGAGCGTAGATCCATTCGAATTGGCGAATCTAGTAGTTTTTCGTGGAGCAGGAGGTTCATCGGGGCTGAAATCAAATGTTGTTTTAGGCATGGGAAATAAGGGAAGTGTAGTTTTAGCTGATTCAGTTTGATTCAAGAATTCAGAGCCGGTTCTGGTGTTGGTTCTAGTTCTAGCTCCAGTTCTAGCTCCAGTTCTAGCTCCAGTGCTAGCTCCAGTTCTAGCTCCAGCTCCAACTCCAGTTCTAGTTCCAGCTCCAACTCCAACTCTAGCTCCAACTCCAGTTGAAGTTTCACCACCTCCTACCTCACTCAATATTTCAGAACCAAATAAAGACTGAAACCGTCGCTCCATATCCCGCTGCTCACGCTCAACTCCAGAAAACGAAAGCTCCTCTAAATACCTCGATAAATCACCAATGGCTTCACCATAACCCCGAAACCCATCATCCTTCCTTCGGTGCGGATACCGAACCTTCCTCTGTTTCCTTGCCAAAACCTTACCTTCAAGCTTATCAAACTTCCTCCTAGCACCCTCCATCTTGGACTTCATTCCATTGACCTCCTGCCAAAGCTGGTCCTGCGTAGCAGGACTGCGCTCGTCCAACAGCTTGTTGAGCCGATGCGACTGAAGCTTGATGTTGAAGTTGTCATTGTGAATCTGACGAGTAAGCGCCCGTATCCCTTCGTCACCAGAAGACGCTGCTGCTGATTCATAAGGCCCCGGCGGTGTCATCGTAGTCATTCTGGGCAGTGAGAATTGTCGCGCACAACCAGAGAAGCAGCAAATGGGAAAAAATAGGTTCGTGACGCGTCATTTGATATCATGTGACTTCCATTTTATGAGCCGTGACGTCATAAAAAACAACAATCATTACACTGAACGCAATGGTTTTTTCCATCTCTTTCGCTCTGAACTGAATCTTCTTCTCCTACTTGTTTTTATTGCCCACTTGATTTTTTTCGTATCACGACTTACCACTATTTTGAGTGTACTGGTTTTCTGGAGGATTGTGAATCTTTCGGATATATTTGTTAGGAAATTATATGTATATATATATTAATCTGTATATATTTTCGACTATATAGATATATATACATGTAAATGTATATATATCTATTACGACTACAGATTACAGTTGGACGAACGAATAGCTACAAGATTTGTTATAACTTGGATTTCAGTTTTGGTATTAGTTTTTGTACTTTGAGAATAACTAATATCGACTTTGACTTCAAACGACTTCAAACGATTTCAAACGACTTCAAACGACTTCAAACGACTTCAATCGACTTCAATCGACTTCAATCGACTTCAAACGACTTCAATATTAACGACTTCAGTATTAACAACTTCAGTATTAACAACTTCAGTATTAACAACTTCAGTATAAACAACTTCGGTATAAACAATATCAACAACCTCATCAACTTCAACAAAAACCTCAGTATTAACTCCAACTCCCTCCACTCCTTCCTAATGGACTCTAATCAAACAATGTCGCCAAATAATAGATACGCTCCAAAATCCTCGACAGAATCTCATATGGACCCGTCTGCTCCTCCAACTAAACTACCCGAAAGCACCGAATCAAACCCGTTCTTCTCAAGCTTTGGCCTCTCCTCGTCCAACCAACAGTTCCCGAACCAGCTCTCAAACCTCGCCAGTCAGCCAAACGCGTCCTTCAAATCTGGCTTCAATCTACAACTCCCTGGTAAACCAAAAAATACCGACCCTCCAGTCCAACAGCTCGCAAAAACTCAAACTTTCGACAGCTTTTTCAATAATCCAAGCAACTCGTCGTCAAACACCCCCATCCCCGTACCAGCCTACTTACAGAGCTCCAACTTAAATGTCCCTGATCTCCAGCACAAAAACGTCTCCTTCATCCCGCGCAACGTCCCGCTAACTACAGACCTCGGCGTAGCCAGCCCGTCCATCTCCATCAACCCATTCTCTTCTCAACAGCATAAATTCAGATCGCCTTCTCTGCCGGTCAACTCATTAAACAACAACTCTATAGATATTCCAGCTGAGCTGAGATACCTATCGGTCGAAGAAGCCTACGTCCTCATCACCTCTAATCCTACGCTCGTCTCCCCACGCGCTGGCTCTGCTTCTGCTTCTGCTGCTGCTGCTGCTCCTACTCCCAGCTCTCCTTCTATCAGCGATTCTGCCATTTCTCCTGCTTTTGTCGACTCTGTCAATTCTGTCACTTCTGCCAATTCTGTCCACTCTTCCGTCATTCCTCCCGCTAACGCTCCCATCATTCCTCCTGCTAACGCTAACGCTTCTGTTAGCGCTCCTGCTCTTAACGCTCCCTCCTTCACGTCCGCTACCTCCAAGCCCAACGCTCCCTCCTCCACATCCGCTCCCTCCTCTCGCCAGAGCTCGGATTCCCCGACCCTCCACCAACGCGCTCATGATGATGCCTTTGAAAATAGCACTCTCCTAGTTGACGTGAGACCCTTTGCTCAATATAGCAAAAGTCGGCTTTTTAATGCTGTCAACATTTGCATGCCATCAACCCTTCTCAAGAGACCTAATTTCGGCCTAAACAAGTTCAGCGAGTGCATGATGCCGGATCAGAGACACGCAATTGACAATTTGCATACTTATAGACATGTCATCATATACGACCAAGACACTAAAGAAATTGGACATAGCTCTGCTCCATCTCCCATCACCTACACCATCTTGAAGTTTGGCAGAGCCAGCAATCTCAATGGTACGCTCTGTTTCCTCAAAGGAGGGATGGACGAGTGGCAGCAAAAGTATCCAGATATGGTCGATACGTCACCGGTAGAAACAGACTCGCAAAACGCTGGGTCCGCTAAACTCATTTGCCACGGCCACTCCAGCAGCCATCCCAGCAGCTCCTCCAAACTGCAGTTCAATTTCCCTCCCGTGCTCTCAGGGTTCAGTCTCCCCATCAGCTCCATCAAAGACGGCCCCGTAAAGCCCTTCGCGTCCAATATCACAAACTCGCTCGACGCCATTGACACGGAAAAACCTGCTTCGCCGCTCAACCTGCCTCCTGATCTAAGCACTCCCGAAGTCGAGTCCTACTTCCCAATCTGGCTACAGGGAATCGTCAAGAAAGACCCTGGGCCCAGAAGAGTCAGACGCCGGTTCAGAGACATTGAGGAGGCAGAGAAAGTCAGGCTGCAAAGCGTGTTCAACAGTGCAGCTGACGGTGGTAGCCAGAACAGGTCTGCTCTTAATGAAACGGTCTTGTCCCCTACTACTCCTGAGGGCGTTGGTGCAAAGTACTCGTTCTCTGCGGGAGTTGAGAAGGGCACCAAAAATAGATACAATAACATTTGGCCCTACGACCATACGCGAGTCAAGCTGCCGGGGCTCTCAGAGCTGGGCCCAGCCGTCCCAGACACTGCCAGTATCGAGACCTCCTCCACCGTCACCTCGGCCCAGGAGCAAAATGTATATAAAACATCCGACTCTACTTTGCTGGACTGCGACTATATCAATGCCAGCTACATCACCAACAGAGACGTGCCCGTCAGGTATATCGCGACCCAGGGCCCACTGCCAGAGACCTTTAACGATTTCTGGCATGTGGTATGGGACAAGAAAATCCCAGTTATCATCATGCTTACTGCTGAGCAAGAAGGGGGAATGATCAAGTGCCACAACTACTGGCGGCCTGGTCTCTACGGTCTGTTGAAGCTAGAGCTCAGGAGGGAACAGTCCGTCCTCCTATCGGAAAAAACAAACACCTATGTGAAATTGCGAGAGCTCCGCCTAGTAGAGAAGGACGGCAATTGGCACAAAATAGTTCAAGTGCAATACTCAGACTGGCCTGACTTGGGTTCTCCTGCTTCTCCTGACGACTTGATTGCTCTCTGCAAGCTCAAAAACGACATTATTGAGGAGTCGCTGCTTAATAGCGCCTCTACAGATGTGGAAAGTGATGATCAAATTGACTACGATTTTTCTCCTTGGACTCTTGTGCACTGCTCTGCTGGTTGTGGACGTACTGGCACCTTTTGCACTGTTGATTCGGTGATAAATATTCTAGAAGAGCAGCTGCAAAATAATCCTGATATGCCTTTTCATAATCCTGCGATTCGATACTATGATAACTCGGTCGCAGCTACGCCTGATACGAGAAAGACTCCCGATAATAATAAATGTTTCTTTGCTAATCCCGATACCCTGAGAACTACTAAATCACCTGGTGCTAAAGATTCCAATTTGGATCAATTCGAAACCAAGGACTTGGTTTATAGAACTGTCCATACCTTCAGAAGACAACGGCTTTCAATGGTTCAAGTCCTTCGACAATATATTTTGTGCTACGAAACTGTGATTTTGTGGATGCACATGAAATATAAGGAAACTCATTGACACTGAGTAGACGGATTCAAAAATGATAACGGGGTGAAAATAGACAGCATTGAGAATCTATTTTATTTTTTATTTCATCTCTTAATCTTGATTAAAACACTCTTTTTCCTTATTAATTTATTGTTTTTTTCCTCAATTTTATTCTCTTATTTTTAATTTATCCCACTGTTATTTTATTCTCTCTCTTGCTTTTATTTTTTTAGCTATTATCGGTTTCTAAGAATTAATTCACCACTTTTTCGCTCTCAGAATACATAAATCAACCAGCAATGGTATATAGAATTACGATAGTTTCTACTGTTCTTAAATATTTATTTATTTTCATAGAATAACCAGCTATACTATTCACCTTAAATTAAACTATATATCACAATTCTGTAAACGGATAGCCCTTACCCTAAATATATTCCAAAATTTTCCGGTTGGTGTGAGAAGATAGTTTCTTCATCTTTAAGAATCAAACAAATGAACAGCTTGAGCATTCAAGACATTTTTGGAGCATTAGAAGCTGCTAGCTCTCAAGTGAATGCTGAACAAAGGCAACATGGAGAATCTCAACTGAAAAGTTGGGAAATTCTACCGAATTTTCACAAACATCTTCAAGAAATATACTTGGACAGGTCTACAGATATGTCTGTAAGATGGATTGCTGCTATTTACTTGAAAAATGGATTGATGCGATACTGGAGAAAGAATGCTCAAAAGTAAGTACTCAAGTTTTTGCAGTTTAGCATTTCTTCTAACTCTTCATGGTAGCGGAATCTCTGAAGAAGAAAAGCAAATTATTCGAAGCAGGCTGTTTGAACTTTCCAAAGAGCCCAATAAGCAATTGAATACTCAAAATTCACTTATTGTTGCGAAAATCGCAAAATTCGACTTTCCTAGGGACTGGCCCACTATTTTCGATGAAATCATTGAGTTACTGTCGGTTGCACACGGTCAATGGGATCTGATCAGAGTCAACAATCTGCTGGCAGTTATCAATCAAATTGTCAAACTTTTGGCAGCTTCCAAGTTTGGTGCTGGTAGAAAAGGATTTTTGGATGCTGCACCAAAATTGATGGTAACTTCTAAAGAGCTCTACTTGAATCTGATTACAAAATATTTCAAAGATCAAGATTTAGCGACGTTTGAAGTTGGGTATCTGGCTTTGAAGGTAGCTGGTAAAGTGTTAGCTGAAGGCTATAGCAATTTCCATACCTCTTCAGAAGCTACTGAATTCTTTGAAGAAACGGTTCAACATTTCATAGGGTTTAGCAACTCCTACAACTCGGAACAATCAAAATATCTGAAGCATCTCACTAAAATTCATCTAAAAACGTTCAGATCTCAATCAATCTCATTTGTGTTAATGAATGGCTCGTTACCCTTGATGAACCATTATCTACAGATAATTCATAGTAAATCTGCTCTATTACAAGCAGTTGGATCTGAGAATGAAGACGAAGCAGATGTTGAAATTTGGGAAACAGTTGTGGTGAAGGGACTACTATTACTCAAAGAAATGATTGCATTATTTTATAAAAATGGCGTTTCAACTATAAGATATAGAAACGAAGATGAACGACAAGGAGGAAAGGCTGCATACGAAAAATTGAAAACAGAGTTTTTCACCAACGATATTGTTACCAGTATAGTTGAAATGTTACTGGGATCGTACTTTAAATTGACCCCGAGAGATATAGAGGCATGGAAAACCGAGCCTGAAGAATGGGTATTTGAAATGATGAATGACGCATGGGAATTTCAAGCTAGACCCTGCGCTGAAAAAGTATTTGCAGACCTATTAGCCAATTTCAAAGACGTAGTTGGACCATTGGTCTTGAACTTCATGGAATCTACTGGTGCCAGTGACGATTTGTTGCAACGAGACGTTGCCTACAACGCATTTGCTATAGCAGCTGCTACGCCATTCGATAATGTCGATTTCGACCAAATCTTAGCTGCTGCTTTTATTCCTCAAGCATACCAAAAGGATAACGAGCTCTATAAAGTTATTCGAAGAAGGATTTCAATTGTTATTTCAGATTGGGTCGGCGTCCAATGCAGCGACCAAAGCAGAGTTGAAATCTACAAGATCTTGGATCATTTCATGAACTCCAACGACCCTTTGAACGATACCGTTGTTAAAATCTATGCTTGTCAATCTCTCAGATATACGTTGGACGACTGGAACACAAAAGTCAATGAGTTTCTACCCTTTTTACCTTCATTTTTGAATCATATTTTTGATTTATTAACAAAGCAACTGAATTCTGGGGACGCTAAAAAATTTGTTCTTCAAGTGTTGGCAGTTGTTGTTGATAGAGTTGAGGGTCAGATAGCTAGTTACGCTGGATTAATTATGCAAATCTTGATCCCATTGTGGGAATTAGAAGAAGATAACTATCAACTGAAAGGTACAATTCTACAGACAATGGCAAATCTTGTAGCTGCTACTGGAGCCAATTCAGTCCAATGTTACACTCTTGCTCTTCCTATGCTACAACTTTCTGTAGACAAAAATTCACCGGCTTATTCCTACCTCTGTGAGGATGCCTTACCTCTTTGGCAAAACCTTGTGGAAAATGCGCCAATGGCAAATCAAGAATTAATGGAATTGGTTCCGGGACTCGTTCAATTACTAGAAGCAAACACTGAATCATTGACTGTGGAAATGAAAATTTTGGAATCCTATGTCCTACTTGATGCAAGATATGTGCTGAATAGTACAGGAAATCAAATGTTTACATTATTCGCAAACTATGTCAAATATTTGAACATTGAATCTTTGTCTTGGGTGATGGGCACTCTTCAACTTATTGCAACTACTCTTACATTTGAAGATTATGGCCAACCGTTACATGCTTCAGGGCTATTCAACACCTTGGCTGAGCTGTTGTTGAATGAAGATACTTCTCCCATTACTTGCGTTGAAATATTATCATTTTTCTCTCGCATTGCTTACAATTCGGGCCAAACATTCATTCAGCTTGTGGAATCATCTAATCCTGATGTCAAAGGTATGCCATCTCAACCACTATTGGGAACCATTTTGGATAATTGGCTTGAGAGATATGACAACATGGGAAATCCAAAAGACAGAAAACTTAACTCATTGGCACTGACTGCTTTGGTTCATACTCAACATCCAATAGTTTTGTCCAGATTACCAGACATTCTGGCACTTTATACCCAAATACTTGATGAGGTTAGTGAAGATAACTCAGGCGATGCTAAGATATATTATACTTCTGACGAGCACTATGAATCTTCGGTACGAGACGAAGCTCCAGAATTGGTGTCTCCAGAATTAGATAGAAAGAAACAACTCAGCTTGAGGGATCCTGTGCATGGGGTTAGGCTTAAAGAATTCATTCGCACTTGTCTTCAAGGACTCTCTATGGATGTTGTAAAGGGTTTGGGCGATGGACTGGTTGATACGTTGACTGGAGTGTTGAGGTGATTCAATTTCATTTATACTTTTGTATATATATACATGTATACTTTTGGATATATATCAATTTAATGGATCCTAGAATCTAAACTGACAGGAAAAAACACATATATTAACTAGCTACAAAAGATATCAAATTCTGACGGTAGAAACGCGAAATAGTTAAATCAAAGATCCAGAGCCAGATCCAGATCCAGACGTTTTGTTGGTAGACCCAGATGCGGGTTGTGTGGCAGTAACACTCTTCTTACTAGAAGTCCAAAGAGATCCAAAAGCATCATCTACAGCAGCTTTCTTCTGGTTCTTGATTCCACCACTAACAGTAGCTGCAGCACCACTCAGGGTAGTGGTAGATGAAGGTACGGAAGGAGCAGATGAGAATGAACCAAAACCTGAATTATTGGACATAGGAGCTTGGGCGAACGAAGAAAATCCAGATGCAGCAGGCTGGGCAGAGCTGAGTGAATTGAAAGAGTTGTTTGATGCAAGAGGGGCAGATGGTGCTGCTGAAAAAAGATCGAAAAGATTGTTACTGTTATTGTTGGAAGTTGAAGCATTTGCTGGAGCAGCGGTGGAACTAGATGTTGGAGCAGCACTTTGGAAATCATCAAAGTCATCGTCATCCTCTACAGCAGGAGCAGCAGGAGCAGGAGCAGGAGCGGGAGCGGGAGCGGGAGCACTAGATGTTGAACTAGGAGCTGGGTCATCAAAAGAGAACAAGTCAACAGCTGGTGCAGGAGCTTGTTTGGGAGGAGCTCTTGAGGAAGAACTAGGAGCAGTTTCAATTTTGTACTCTTCAAAGTCATCATCGTTAGCAGAGTATGAAGCAGCAGCGTTACTGCGGGAATATCCAGGACCTTCATACTCGTTGCCTCCAAAACCACCACCGTCACCATAAACACCACCAGAATAACCACCGTAGCCACTGCCAGAGCCTCTAGACTCGCTTCCAAAACCACCATACTTCTTTCCGGTACCCCCAAAGTTTGAAGAGGTGCTTCCAGAGCCCGTGTACTTGGACCTTTTGGATTTTGCACTCTTTCTTTCGGCTCTAATCTTATTAACATCATTAAGTAAAGCAGTCAGCTCCTTTGCACGATTTCTGACATTCAAGCCTTGATCTTTACCTTCACTATTGATATAATGAAAGTTCTTTAGCATTTCAATGATTGCAACGTGAGAACGGGCATAATCAACGACTCTTTCAGAGCCATGCTTGACGAGATATTCAAGAAGCTGTAAACTCTTATAAATTTGTCTCCATTCATTTGCACTCTTTTCGGTAAAACGTCTGTAAATCATGGGCATAATCTCATGGAATTGAGAACTGCGAGAGTTAGTTCAAGGCTCAAACTTCTGGACTAGAAGGACTTACTATGAGTTGGTACCTTCAGCAATTTCCTACCAGACTGCTATTAGCAATTTTGACAAAGTCGAATATAGAACGAAACACATACTTGCATTAAAGAACTAGAAGCACCCCAAGGCTCGTTGTTGGTAGCTTCACGAACCTAACTTGTTAGTAGCTGAAAAGCCAAAACACAGGACTTCAACTTACCTTGGCTTCCATCTCGGTGAAGTTCAAGACAGCTATTCACGTTAGAAAAGAATTAATGAGAGTTTGCATGAGCGTACCATTTTGAGCTTTACGAACGTAGGCTTTGACGTCGTAAAGCGATATATTGGAAATAGTATCCTTAAGGCTATCCATTGTGATTGGCTCTAAAGAAGCTCTGGGGAAAAGAGTAGATGTTGGTAGAGGTTTCAGTCAAAAATGACAGTTGGTACTTTTTAATTATTTTATTTTCAATCTAATTTTATAAGGTGCGTCTCAGAAATATAAGAAAGCCCTTACCCTGAAATTGATATTCCAGAAGCTTAGGCCTTGAGAGAAGTGAGACCAGCTTCAATGTCAGCTACTTCATCATCATCAAACTTGCTGATGCCTGATTCAAACATCTGTCTACCGGTGAGTTTAGGCTGGCCTTTGCTGTCGAAGATAGTATGGGGGTCAGGCTGGTCATCGAGTTTGAACTCCGCTCTGAACTTGGTCCGCCAGGCGTTGAAAGATTCGACGGTGACTGGAGTTCCTACGAACTTTTTATTTTCTTCAGCTTCTTGCCGCAGGATTTCCTTTGTTCGCTCGTTTTCGGCGGTTTCGTACTTGACTTGGACGAGGGCTTCAGCTTCGTCTTTGAGCATTGATGCGAGGGCAAAGACAGAGGCCATACCGAGGTTGAGTTCTGCTTCGTCTTCCAAGGCTCTTTTCAAGCCTACGATATCTTGGGTGTTGAGTTCCAGAAGGGCGGGAGCGACGGCTGGGATGCCTTGTTCTTCGTCGTCTTCGTCTTCGTCTTCGTCTTCGTCTTCAGCGTCTGAGTTACCTGGTTTGGTCCATTTTTCACCCAGTTCGAGGTCTATTGAAGGGACGACTTCTGGATATTGTGGGGGATAGTTGACAGATAAGTCGATATATTGGGCTGGAGTAGTATCTAATTTGAGGTGGATGATGAACTCAGAGTCGCTAATTTCTATGAATGACTGTTAATTAGCAGTTTTAAGACTGTGCGATGTTACATACTTTCAAGTTCGTCTGGATAGATTGATTCCAAAACCTCCAGTTCCTGAGCTTGTTCTTCTAAAGGATCCATTATGTTTAAAGTTGTTGTTGATAGATGGGATGTGAATGAATGATGGGTTTTGCTGTTGCTGAGCTTGAATCGTGGGTCTAGAAAGGTTCAGTCGGTTTTGAATGGTACAATCGGTTTTGAATGGTACAATCGGTCTTGAGTCGTGAGTCTTCAATCTGAATCCTGAATCTTCAATCCTGAATCTTCAATCTGAAATGGTTCAATCGTAGCTTCTCTACCACTGTTTTTTCAGTTGAATTTTTTCGAAAATGCCGGGTAACTCATTAAGCTTTATAATGTAGGCTCAGCCTGTCTCCAGAAGTTGGTGGACCAAACTTTCTCCAGTATTTTGGGCTTAGCACCAACCTTATTTTTGCATTTTCTAGCTGCTGCCGGCACTCAACAAGCCAGCAAGCCAGTACAGCCGAACCAACTGCCAGCTCACAACCTGCCCAGCTCCTACCACCAGCTCCTACCACCAGCACTTACTTCCAGTTCTAAGCTCCCACTTCCCAGTTCTAAGCTTCCACCCCCCAGTTCTAAACCCCCAGTTCTAAGCTCCCACCCAGCACCCCAGTGACCCAGAAATTTAGTAAGCCTTCCCACCCAGTCTCTCGTCTCGCCCACTCGCTTAGCTTCTACGTACCGCTTCACCTCTGTCCTACGTACTGCGCTACCTCCTCGTGTCCTACGTATCACTCCGTGCCAGAACCTACGCGCTACCTCCCCGCGCTCTGACCCAAATCAAGATTATTTGTTAACTGGCCAGTGCAAAAACTATATCCTGCTCATGCGGAATATATTTTTTCTCTCTCCTACTTTTTTACGAAAATTTTCAGCTCAATCATGCCTCCGCCTGTCGACGCTGAACGTGAAAAGAAAATCAACGAAGCGTTAGCAGCCTACAAAGCTGGCGATCCAAGCATACGAAACCTCGCCCTCAGATATGGGCTGCCTCGCTCGACGCTTCGAGATCGCATCAAGCGCGCAAACATCACCAAAGACACCGTCCCTCCCCAAGTGAAGCGCGAAACAATGCTCAAGTCTCGCGCCAGAGTCATTAGTGAAAAACAATCCAAAGACAACAAGCAGCGCGAGCGCGAGCAAATCATCCAGGAAGCGCTCGAGTATTATGCTACTGACGAGGGCCAGAAGGAAGGTTTACGGTCTCTCGCCGCAAAATTTGGAATCCCAAGATCAACTCTGCGCGGCCGAATACTGGGGTCAATCAACCCACGGTACAGAGTCCAAAAGGGCCAGAAGCTCTCCCACTGCGAAGAAGACATCATGGTCCAGAGCATCAGCAAAATGTGTGCGTCGGGCGAAGAGGTGTCGCTCTCTCGAATCAGGAATATGGCCAACGTCCTCCAGCAGTACAGAATCTCAGCTCCTTCAAACCAGAGCCCAATGCTTCCGAAAACTGTAGACCCTGATACTGGCAAAGTCAACCAGGTCTGTCTGGGCTGGGTGCGAGGCTTTCTAGGTCGACATCCACAGCTGATTGACGCTAAAGGGCGAATATTGGAAGCCGGCAAAGTAGGCTCTTTGAATCAACAGGTTTTCCAGAGCTGGTACCAGCATCTGCAAAAGCTTATAGTCGACCCAAACATTGATCCCTCGAGGATATACAACGTCGACTTCACCAGCTTCTATGTCTCCCAGCTGATAGCTGATGGCCATCGCCAGATCGTGTCCTCAGACTCAACTTCTTTCAACTTCAAAACCTCTCCGCAGCCAGATCCCTTTGGTGTTATTGAGTGCTGCAGCGCAGATGGTTCTTCGCTTGATCCGTTTTTCATCTTTGAATCTAGTAGCACTTACTTCAAGAATCTTGATTCGATATCTCCAACGTCTTTCACAACTGCCGATTCAATGGCTTTTTCAGAGTCTGTAGCTGTCTCTTGGTTACACAATTCTTTTCTACCGCGCATTTCAATCAGCAATAGTCAAGCGTTTTTGTTGTGTAGCGACAGTCTCAGTGCCCAGTTCAAAGACATCTGCTCGCAAAACAACATTCAAATCATTTCTCTACCTCCCTACACTCTTCATGAACTCCAACCTCTCGACGTTGGCGTTTTCCCCAAAATCAAACGAAATTTCTGCATCAAAGTCGAGGCATTCCTCAAGACTCAATGCAGAGCTTCTTCTGAATCACATTTCCCCATCACGATGCCTGCAAATGAGCTCTTGAACTGCTTCTACTCTGCTCGAAAGTTTGGTGTCGCTAAGCCAAACATTCAAAAAGCCTTCAGATCCACGGGCATATACCCATTTGATCCAACTCTCGTCGTATCTAGAATATGGAATGGCTCTACGTCTAGGCCTTACGACTTTGCTATGCATTCTCCACATACCCCAGCATTTCAATCTTCGTCTTCAGATGGTGAAGAAGAAGAATCAAACAAGGAATATATTGCCCGTGAAGGTGACTATCAGAAACCTGTCTCGCAAGCTCCCTATCGGAACATTGCTATTTCTGAGCTCATTGCACCGCCGCCGATTGAAACTCAGAGTCAGGTTCCATTACCACCTCTACCTGTAGCATTGTCAATGCCTATTTCTAATAGAAGTGAGAGGCAAATGGTAGAAATTGCGCCAATACAAGCAGCCCCAGATGGTGTAGGAATTACTCTACCTTCGCTAACTGCTTCCATAGGCCTGGGACGGGCTCCCGATACAACTAGCAAACCAAATCTATCTAACATTCAAAAAGAGAGCTCTGGGGGCCCTTTTTTCTAGCATTTTATTTTTGTTCATAAATTATTTATGTGATTACGACTTTCACTTGACTTGGTGTATATATAAGAGTATTAATTACTATGGAACATCTACTAAACTTCAACAAAGTCTTTCGGGGCTTTTGCTACTCGTGAAACTTGGAAATGTATGGGATATTTAAGGATTATTGTTTTGTACGTCTCGAGTTCTTTTGAAAGGTAGAATGGTCAAAGATTGTTCAAATGTTCTCAAAGGTTTTCTAAATGTTTTCAAAGGTTGGCCAAATGTTTTCAAAGGTTGTCTAAATGTCTTCAAAAGGCTGTTTTCACAGGTTGTTTTCAAAGACTGTTTACAAAAATCTATTGTGGTTAACTAACATCAATTTTATTTTTTAAATGTCAAGACTAGATCTCACAGATAAGCAAAGATTATTCCAACGCAATGGAAATAATATCTGGAACAGCTAACTTTGGTAAAGCCAATATTGTTATTTATGAATAAAGTAAAAATTATGGGCACAAATTCTATCCTGAAGCTGTTCATAATTCATGCTCATTAGGACTACCCAAGTTCTGGCTCAAACTGTAAACTATACTTGTGACTTTCCTAATTTGGATCAGACAATCAATAATATGAAATAATGAAAATATATAAAACTTCCATCTTGCAAAAACTACAATTCCTCAAAGTCACGTCTACTTCCAGTGGTTTGAAGTGCCTTTTTTTAATAGTTTGTATCATAGCTCCACTGAATCTTGTAAAAACTACTTCAAAACCATAGAAGTGCAGGGTCTCCCATTGTCAAAGCGATATATTGCAATTGTATGTAATTCAAAAACAACAGAAGTTGTCTGTTTCAAATTTACTAAATCCATTTGCATTCTCCAATTGCAATATATAAGGCAATGCTTCTTCACCAAAATGTTGAAAAGCATCTTCAAAATGGCTATTACTCTATTTCAAAGATTTTCTAGAGCTTCTCGCTCGCTCCAATACAGTACAGTAGCAGCAAAATCAGCATTGAGTTCAACTAAACCCTTTAGCATTGTCCCTTTTGTAAACTCTCTACTTGAAAAAAACAAATCTATAACCTCTTCATACGCAATTGGAGAAATGTACGAGATTGGTTGTATGGCCCTCTTGAACAGATCAGGGTTCACTAATCTCTATAAAAACGGTAGATCTGGCGATAAAGGTGTTGACATATCAGCAACACAAAAGTCCAAATCTGTCATTTCACTGGCAACTCATTTCATGGCATCATCATTAACCAAAAAGTCATTCCCTTCAAAAATCCATTCAGTGACCCACGAATTCGAGGCAACTAGACAAGTTTCATTCCTGGTACAATGCAAATCAAGTCAAACCAAAATAGCCCACCAAAATATCCGCGAATTCACAGGCGCCTATTACCATCATGTCTGGGGAGGTTCAAACCTAGCTGGCAAGCAAAACTCCACAATCTTCATGATCATGTCTAACAATTCCATGAGTGGAAACGCCAGAGACTCGTTTATGAAATCGAAAGTGCCATTCATTCACCTGCATGTTCCAAAAAGTAGCTCCGCGACCGATGAAAACTTGAAGATTGAAGACATTGTAATGAATGAGCAAGCTGAAAAGTATTTCTTCAAAGTTAGAACAATTAGCAGCTATGTCAAATAATCAATTTTAAGTTAGTCAAGGTTTTAGTCCTCAGGGACGATAGTGACATCACCAGTTAACAGACTCAAAAGAGTAAGGTACCACGTGATAAAATTTTCAGTTAAATACTTTTTTGGACAAGTTTTTATCGATATTTTCCTTCTCTTGTAATTGTTTCTAAAGAGCTCAGCAAGGAAGCTATTCAATATGGCTGAACTAACTCATCCTTCGATCAAAGGTATGTAGGTAGCACTTGGATGGCTGAAGAAGCTAACGTTGATTGAGGAATGTTTAGACGGCTGGTTCAGTGAGATCTCTGATGCCAGCTTCCCAGGGCAGGCGCTGCAACTCCGGGTCGAGAAGATATTACACATTGAGAAGTCTAGTTTCCAAGATGTAGGTAGGATTATGAATTGGCACCGCTGATTCAGTATTAACGCTGATAGATTCTGGTATTCAAAAGCACAGATTATGGTAACGTGCTAGTTCTCGATGGAGTTATTCAGGCTACCGAGAGAGATGAGTTCTCGTAAGTATGGTTCTAGTTGATATTGTCCATCTACTAACTTCCACGCTAGATACCAGGAGATGATAACTCATATTCCACTCAACTCGCACGCTTCTCCGAAGCGTGTGTTAGTAGTGGGTGGAGGAGACGGTGGTGTGCTCCGTGAAGTCGTTAAACATGATGTTGTAGAGACAGCCGTTCTAGTTGAAATTGACGTTACGGTTCCAAGTCTTTCCAAACGGTTTCTTCCCCATATGGCCCAAGGACTTGATCATCCTAAAGTTAAAGTGCACATTGGCGATGGGTTTGAGTATCTTGCATCGCTAACTACGGAAGAACAAAAGTTTGACGTGATTATTACTGATTCTTCAGACCCAGATGGACCTGCTGCTGCTTTGTTCGACGTTCACTACTTCCAGCTTCTCTATAACGCATTAACTCCCAATGGCATTGTTTGTACTCAGGCATCTGAAAATGTATGGTTGAATCTTCCTTTGATCAAAGATCTCCGAGCAAGATTTCAAAAAGTATTTCCAAAAGTTGAATATGCGTCAGTGGCAGTTCCTACTTATACTTCGGGTCAGCTTGGGCTTTTTGTTTGTAGTAAAGACGAGACTGCAGTATTAAACAAGCCTGTTAGAAGTTGGACTACTGAACAAGAAGAATCTCTGAATGATTATTATAATAAAGACATTCATGAGGCCAGTTTTGTACTACCTACTTGGGCAAGATTGTTCTTGAAAGCAGATGAGTTGTAATATTAGAATATGATCAAGTACTAAAAAGTTTATCAGATTAGTTTTACTTTCATGTTTTGAAGATTTGTAGCTTGTTCTGAGGATTTGGAGTTTGTTCTGAAGATTTGGAGTTTTGAAGCTCTAGTTCTAGTACTAACTCCAGCTCCAGCTTTAGCTCCAGCTCCAGCTCTAGCTCTAAAACTCATAAATGCTCTTATAAAATTAGCTCCCATCTTCAAAATCCTTTATGCGCCGCATTTCCTTTTCAAGCTATTTACATAACTTATGACAAAGCAATACTGAAATTAAATCATGTGACTGGTTTCCATGACAACAAGTAAATAGTTCTCACTACCTGTCACCAAGTGAAATCTAATTGACCAATGAAACACAAGGATTCCTGGTATAGTTGAAGGGTTAGGTCGAGCACCATAGTAAAAAAATTCATCCACTAAATTTTGAAATTTCCATCCAAAACCTTCCTTCTCTCTTCCTCTCCAGAACACCTTCTCTAACTCTTCCTTTCATCACCATCCTTTCCATCCAGCTAATTTTCAACGTCTACCAAACATTTTAGGAACCCTTCTTAAAGTGCACCTGTTTGATAATTAACCTCCCACCTCTCTCTGCATTGAAATATTTATATAGGAAAATGGTTGCTCCTCGTTTAGTTCCTGCTGTTTCGCGCTCTGCTACCCGCGTCGCCCAAGCCAACAGCCGTCTCTTCGGTAGACGCTCCATGGCTTCTGCTGCTGCCGCCACTGGCTCCGTCAGGTAAGTCAATTCCTGTTGCCAATTGATTGACACTTTCCCCATGAAGTTTTCTGGTTGGCTTGAGCCCGGTGAGCCCGTTTCGAGCCCGTTTCGAGCCCGTTTCGAGCCCGCTTTGAGCCCGCTTTGAGCCCGCTTTGAGCCCCAATCCATCTTGGGCCCGTCTGCCCGGTAGACATGCTAACTTTTACATAGATCGGTCATTGGTGCCGTCGTCGACGTACAATTCCCCCAAGATAACCTCCCCGCCATTCTCAACGCTCTCGAGCTCAAGAGAGACAACGGCGAGAAGCTTGTCCTCGAAGTCGCCCAGCACTTGGGTGAGAACACCGTTCGTACCATTGCCATGGACGGTACCGAAGGTCTTGTTCGTGGCCAACCCGTTGTCGACACCGGCGCCCCCATCACCATCCCCGTCGGTCGTGGCACTCTCGGTAGAATCATCAACGTCATTGGTGAGCCCATTGACGAGCGTGGACCCATTGAGGCCACCAAGTACCTCCCCATCCACACCGAGCCTCCCACCTTTGCCGAGCAGTCCACCTCTGCTGAGGTCCTAGAGACCGGTATCAAGGTCGTCGACTTGCTCGCCCCCTACGCCCGTGGTGGTAAGATTGGTCTCTTTGGTGGTGCCGGTGTCGGTAAGACCGTCTTTATTCAAGAGTTGATTAACAACATTGCAAAGGCCCACGGTGGTTTCTCCGTCTTCACCGGTGTCGGTGAGAGAACCCGTGAAGGTAACGATTTGTACCGTGAAATGAAGGAAACCGGCGTCATCAACCTCGAGGGCGAGTCCAAGGTCGCACTAGTCTTTGGCCAAATGAACGAGCCTCCCGGAGCCCGTGCCCGAGTCGCCTTGACGGGTCTCACCATTGCTGAGTACTTCCGTGACGAGGAAGGTCAAGACGTTTTGCTCTTCGTCGATAACATTTTCCGTTTCACCCAGGCCGGTTCCGAAGTCTCAGCTCTTCTGGGTCGTATTCCCTCCGCCGTCGGTTATCAGCCTACTCTTGCTACCGATATGGGTGCTCTTCAAGAACGTATTACCACCACCCAGAAGGGTTCCGTCACCTCTGTCCAAGCCGTCTACGTGCCTGCTGACGATTTGACCGACCCTGCTCCGGCCACCACCTTTGCCCACTTGGATGCCACCACCGTCCTGTCCCGTTCCATTTCCGAGTTGGGTATCTACCCGGCCGTCGACCCGCTTGACTCCAAGTCCCGTCTTTTGGATGCCACCGTCGTCGGTGCCGAACACTACGACGTCGCTACCCGAGTCCAGCAGACTCTCCAGTCCTACAAGTCTCTTCAAGATATCATTGCCATTTTGGGTATGGACGAGTTGTCTGAAGCCGACAAGCTTACCGTTGAGCGTGCCCGTAAGATCCAGAGATTCCTTTCGCAGCCCTTCACTGTTGCTGAAGTTTTCACTGGTATCGAGGGTCGTCTTGTTTCTTTGAAGGACACCGTTCGCTCTTTCAAGCAAATTTTGGACGGTCAGTACGACCACCTTCCCGAGGCCGCTTTCTATATGGTTGGCGGTATCGAGGAGGTTGTTTCCAAGGCCGAGAAGCTTGCTAGCGAAGCTTAAGCCCAAGTAACGTGTATCCTAATGAAATGTAAATTGAATAAAAAATTTGTGTGATGTGGTTTGGGCAGTAGTCACGCCAATTAGGCCAAAGCAAAAATTTTCCCATACAAAAAGAAGCTAATTTCCTGGCCTTTTTTGTTTTTCCTCCATCCCCCAAGTACATGTTGAGGCCTCGACTGTTCACCAGGCTTTTATCTAGAACCACCATGAGTCCGCTAACACCTGAAAACTGGCCCGCAAGCAAGGTCAGAAACACCTTTTTGGAGTTCTTCAAGTCGCACGAGCACACGTATGTGCCGTCGTCGTCAGTGATTCCCTACGATGATCCCACGCTGCTCTTCGCCAACGCCGGTATGAACCAATACAAGCCCATCTTTCTCGGTACCGTCGACCCTTCGTCGCCTCTGTTCAAGCTGAAACGCGCTGCCAACTCGCAGAAGTGCATTCGTGCTGGCGGCAAGCACAATGATCTCGAAGACGTTGGCAGAGATTCCTACCACCATACCTTCTTTGAGATGCTGGGTAACTGGTCTTTTGGCGACTACTTCAAGAAGGAGGCCATTGCCTGGGGCTGGAAGCTGCTGACTGAGGTCTATGGCCTTGACAAGAATAGACTCTACGTCACGTACTTTGGAGGTGAAGAGAAGCAGGGTCTCGCCCCGGATTTGGAGGCAAAGCAGATCTGGCTTGACATTGGCGTTCCTGAAGACCATATCCTGCCTGGAGACGCCAAAGACAACTTTTGGGAAATGGGAGATCAGGGTCCTTGCGGTCCCTGTAGTGAAATTCACTACGATAGAATTGGCGGCCGCAACGCTGCTAATCTCGTCAATATGGATGATCCCAATGTCCTTGAAATCTGGAACATTGTCTTTATTCAATTCAACAGAGAAGCCAGCGGTGAGCTGCGCCTGTTGCCAAACAAACACATTGATACCGGTATGGGTTTTGAGCGACTGGTCTCAATTCTCCAAGACAAGCTCTCCAACTACGATACAGATGTCTTCACCCCACTGTTCAGCAAGATTCAAGAGCTCACCGGTGCTAGAGAGTACACTGGAAAGTTTGGAAAAGACGATGTTGATGGAATTGATACTGCCTACAGAGTTGTCGCTGATCACGTCAGAACTCTGACTTTTGCTTTGGCTGACGGTGGTGTTCCTAACAATGACGGTCGTGGTTATGTGTTGAGAAGAATCTTGAGACGTGGTGCTCGTTACGTTCGCAAGAAGTTTAACGTGCCAATTGGCACCTTTTTTTCTTCGTTGGCTCCTACTTTGATTGCCCAGGTTTCTGATATTTTCCCCGAGCTCAATCGCAAGACTGAAGACATTTTTGAAATTTTGAACGAAGAAGAAGAGTCGTTTTCTAGAACCCTTGATCGTGGTGAAAAGCTGTTTGAACAGTACGCTGCCACTGCCATTGAAAATAAGCAAACCACACTGAACGGTAAAGATGTCTGGAGGCTGTATGACACTTATGGTTTCCCTGTCGACTTGACCAGACTGATGGCTGAAGAGGCTGGCTTGCTGATTGACGAGGAGGCTTTTGAGAAGGCCAGATTGGAGTCGAAGGAAGCCTCTAAGGGTGCTAAGAAAGCAGATGGAAAGACTATTGTCAAGCTCGATGTTCATTCTTTGCAAGAACTTGCTGATAAAAAGGTACCTGTCACTGATGATGGTGCCAAATATGTTGCCGGCGATATTGATGCTTCAGTCCTTGCTATTTTGGCAAACAATGAATTTGTGGACACCACTGAAAAGATTGACAAGGGATCTTACTTTGGTATTCTTTTGGACAAGACCAACTTCTATGCTGAACAAGGTGGCCAAGAGTTCGATACTGGTAAATTTGTGATTGATGGCGATGCCGAGTTTGAAGTTACCAATGTTCAAGTTTATGCCGGTTACGTTTTGCACACTGGCTTTTTGAAATATGGTACTCTTCAGGTTGGTTCCAAGGTCACTGCTGGATATGACGAGCTTCGTCGTTGGCCCATCCGTAACAATCACACAGGCACTCACGTCTTGAATTACGGTTTAAAGGCTGTTTTAGGTGACTCTGTTGATCAAAAAGGTTCTTTGGTCGCTCCTGAAAAGCTCAGATTTGATTTTTCACACAAGGCTGCTCTGTCATTGAAGGAAGTTGAGAAGGTTGAAACCATTTCCAATGAGTATATCAAGAAGAATTTCTCTGTGTACTCTAAGGAAGTTCCTCTTGCTCAAGCCCAAGAGATTACTGGCCTTCGTGCTGTCTTTGGAGAGAAGTACCCTGATCCTGTTCGTGTTGTGAGTGTTGGTGTGCCTGTAGATGAACTCGTTGCTGACCCAAAGAATGAAAAATGGAATGAATACTCTGTTGAGTTCTGCGGTGGTACCCATGTTGGTAAGACTGGTGAAATCAAAGAATTGGTCATTATTGAAGAAAGCGGTATTGCCAAAGGCATTAGACGTATTGTTGCTGTTACTGGTTCTGATGCACATGCAGTTCAAAGGTTGGCTCAATCTTATCACGAACGTCTTTCTTCTTTGGAAGCTCTGTCGATTGGACCTGAAAAGGAAGCTACTGCAAAGACTATTGGTGTTGAATTGAAGAAGCTTTCTGTGTCTGTTCTCGATAAAGCCCAACTCAATGACAAGTTTGCAAAAATCACCAAAAAGATTACTGAAGAAAACAAGGCTAAGCTCAAGCAAGAAGCTAAGGTTGTGACTGATGCTATCACTGCTCACTTTGAAGCTAAGCCAGAGTCCACCTCATTCGTTGGAAACTTTGACGATTTATCTTCAAAGGCTCTTTCTGAAGGTGTCAACTTTGTCAAGACCAAAAAGTCTGACAAGTCAGTTTACCTGTTTGCTAAGGAAACTGCTACCAAGAAAGTTGCCCATGGATGTTATGTTTCTAAGCAAGCTGAAGAGAAGGGAATTACTGCTCAAGATTTAGGTCAAATTGCTGCTGATTTCGTTGGTGGTAAGAGCGGTGGAAGAGGACAAACTGTTCAGGGTTCTGGAGACAAGCCTGAGGGTGTTGCTGATGCTATTGCCATGTTGGTTGAGAAGTTGAACATTTAAACTTGGAAGTAAGTCCTGGTGAATTTTGTATATTACAATGATATATCTACTAATTTTCATGATATAATATGATTTTTTTTTCAATCCTTTTTCTATTCTTTTTTTTTAACCCTCATCGTTCCCCAATCATTTCTTTCATTCCTACCAACTTCCTGTTTGCGATTCAGTATCTGAAATATCAATATAATTTGGTGATCTAGCAGAAGGTTCCGGGAGTATCGAAATCTCAGACTTGATAGAAACCTGTTCATCTTCATCAACGCTATTTTTTACTTCAGATTCATGATCAGACAGGATTTCTTTATCATTTATTACGCTGATTTCAATCTCTTGAGAAGCTGCTTTCTCAGCTATCATTTGTTGTAGTTTGTCGTTTTTTCCATTATGATCATCATCAGATTCAAAGACCTTTAAGCCTACTTCAGATGCATCGCTCTCTTCACTTTCAGCGTGTTTAGCTGACATCTTTGAGTCGTCAGTTTTGTCTTCATAAGGATGCTTTTCCTTGCGAAACCCAGGCCCAATATAAACACAGAGAGCTACGCTAAATCCATCTTGACGAAGATATTGTGCAGTACACAAGCCTTCTATATTGTCCGGAATCAGCTCAGAAACCTATATAACATTAGAACCTGAAAATGCAAATAAATTTTGAAAAAACCTACTTCATCAAGATTACTGTTTCTCGGTAGATAAACAACGACATTCTCTGAAAATTCAAAGGCTCGTTCAACGCATTGACGTCTAGTACCATTAGCAATGTCTCATAGATCTCAAAGACAATACTTACATTGGATATGGCTCACAGGACTCTAAACTCCATATCCTTTGCTTTGAGTATGAAGGGCCTCCCCAGGGTGGACTCAAGAATACTACATCCACCTGAAGATGGCATTAGCATTTGACTATGGCAAACCAGCTCCAACTTACCTTTCCAATGCTATCCAGTGATTGCTGCTTAAAGAAATCAGCCTGATGGAATTGAATTCTATCTCGCACCCCATAAACTCCAGAATTGTGCTTTGCCAGTCTATGTGTTTCTTCGCTTATTTCCATGTGGTGAACTAGAGCAGCAAAGTAGTTAGATATAATCTAGAATCATCAATATAAGCGTTCGTACCAGTATCAAAATCATACGTGAACTGTATCGAATTTCCCCCGACACCCCCAAAAGCATCTAATATACTGGATGCTTCAGGATATCTTATAGCAATCTGGTTAGAGATGAGTCTTAGCCGACAGATCCCAGTGGTGTTAATATTCAGATCAAAGAGGCCTTCTTTGGACTCACCTGGCAATGGCTTCTGGAGTGACACTATACCACATTTCTTTATTGAGTTTGATTCCGTCACCAAATCGATTAAACAAATCATATCGACGGTACCAAAATTTGTGCAATTCAATAGGAAGGTCTTTAGGAGGGCCTTTGGAATCGTCAGTTTCTTGGTATGTCTCAACTAGATCCCAGCTGTTAGATCCGGTCGCTCTGGCAGCTTTCTTTTTCGATACAAAATGCGCTTGGGCATTTGGTTTAACTGGTGATTTCCTTTTGTTAACCATTTGTACGGTCAGGAACGTCCTTATAGATGGAAAGCGCGTGAAGAAAATGGAGGAAGTTTATGTCCCAGTAAGCCTTATTAGATAAGGCATTTCCATAAGCTATATTAAAGTAAAAGCAATACCACTATGATCATTAATTAATATACAAGAATTTCTATAAATTCGTTAGTTCATTCATTAAATACTTTGGCCATTTAAATTTGGTCTTATTCTTGTTGTTGGAACTGTCCATTTGAATCTGGTCTTGTTGGAACTGTCCATTTCAAAAATAACCTTCTGGCTTCTCAATTCTGATACCCAGCTTCGACTCGGAATAAGCACCAAATTCAATCAATCTAGGAATATTCTTGACGTATCGTCTTTTTTGTTCTGTAGATGGCCCAATTCTAATAGGTGCTAGGTACGAATCAATGTCCCCAAATTTTGGTGCCGACATAGGCTTCAGAATGCTAGAAGGAGCATCCAAGTAAGATCGTGTATTGGACCAAGCGTAATCAGAATCTGGCAAAATGGGTTTATCAGACTTGAAAATTTCCACTGTGTCTTGAAATTCGGGAAACTGGGGACAGCTTACCTCGTATTTAGATACAATATCTTGATACGGAAAGTCACATATTTCAATAGTTGGACTGAATTGTACTTTCCTGTTGGAAGTATCTAGTTCAGACTCGCTGGTATTCAGATTGCCCTTGGAAATTGTTGATTTCAATCGTCTGTTTTTTGTCTTGAGTTCAGCCTTTCTGGGTACATCGTATTTTACCACGAGAACCCATTCGGAGAAATCAATATCAGCGTCGTTGGAAACTATTGACGAACCAGAATGAGATAATGCTTTAGTATTGCTTGCCTTTTGCAAAAGTTGTTCATGAGTTGTATTGATTTTAGTCATTGATGGAACATAGATTTTTTCAATCAGTTCTAAAGCCCATTCAGGATAAAATGGGTTTTCCAAGTTGTGATATAGACCTCTATTGTTGAGCTTATTCTCCAAGGCCAGATCAAGTGAATTTTCAAGGTTGGCTGCTTCCAAAGACAGTGCTCTGCTTGGCTCAGAAGTCGGTCTTTTTGCCTTGCGAACCAACACTTCGTGAAACAGCTTGCTCATTTGTGAATACGAGTCTATTATTTCTTCAATTGCTACTTTTCCGGGAGATGGACAATCCAAGTCATTTTTAGGAGGTATTTCTGGGATGGATGAAGGAGAGGCTTCAGAGTCGTCTAATTGTGATTTATATTTTGATTTGAGATTTCGTTTAAACTGATTCTCACTAACAATCATTTTTTTGACTTCCTTGCACATATCGTCCATGCAGTTGTTAATTTCTTGAAGCTGGAGCTTCAATGTCTTTTGGCCACTTTCGTGATTTTGCTGAGGTGCCATGTCTGAAGACCTAACATGATTCAAAGTACTGGAGGGTTTTTGAAATGGAGTAGATTTAAAGTCAGAGTGAGATAATTCCAATGCAGGTAAATCTCCAAAGTATCCAGACATTCTAAAGTATCCTTCATTAGCAGTTCTTGATTTGATCTTTCTTCTAGACCTATGCCTTGCTTTTAAGCTTTGGTCAGTAGGAGCATGATCGTGATTCTGAACTGCTAAATCAGGATTCTCTTTTTCTGTTTTGTGAATCAACGGAGATGCAGAATTGAGAGAAGATTGGATCATCATTGTGGTATCAAGACAAAAAAAGTACAAAATCGAAAATAAATGTTTAAAAAGTTATTAAAAATTATTAAAAAAATAATTATAAAAGAAAAAATAATAATTTAGGAAATGCTAGTTGGAGATACAAAAAATGAATAAAATAAGAGGATATATCTATATATATGTATATAGTTTCTGCACTTATACTAATAGATTAGCTAGTTAATTCCTTTTGTAATATTCATTAAAGTCATAATCCAACTTGTTTATATCAAGACCAACTAACATGTCAACGCAACCAAAATTGCGGAGTCACAAAAGTCTTATAATGGAAACACGCTTGTTATTATTATGCTCCCAACTAGCTAATAGCCGTGCCATGGAAATCTAGAAATTTTCATCTCCTACTCAATTTTCATCTACTTGCCTTCATCTACTCATTCTTGATCAAAAAGCTCGTACCAGAATCATTTGTACTAATGGTAAGACTAAAATCGCGATACATTCTTTTTGAGCTTTTGTATCCAGATGGTGTTGTATTACCGTCAGCTTCCAACAAACTGAACGCTACTGCCAAATCCACCACTATTCCTACTACGTTAGGCACTGGTCCTACAGTTCTACGGCAGCCATCAAGCTCTAGTCTCGACTCGAGGCGTCTCATAAAGCAGATTCGCGATACAATACAAGAGTATTTTGGATGCTATGGTAGTGGAGTAACTGCTAGTACACTAATGCTGAAATACTTTTCGGCAACAACATCTACTGGCATTCTGAGGGTCTCTAGAGATCATTTCAAACTGGTATGGGCTGCTCTTTCAATGATTGAAGATATCCAAGGAAGGCCGGTGATTGTGCGAGTTGCCAGAGTCAGTGGTACTATTAAAAAGTGCGAGCAGGCTGCAATTGCAAGAAATAAAACCATCATTCATGAAGTTGAAAAAGGGGACTCTCTATTGAGATTCTTGAATGATTCTGGTAGTGAAGATGATTTTGATTCTGGCAGTTGATTCTGGTAGTTTCTGGTAGTTTCTGGTAGTTTCTGGCAGTTTCTGGCATTGAAATGTTAGTTGATATTTATTCATAACGATTAACGATTTTTGAACTTTTCATGTTAATTATATACTAAATTTAAAGCTCATCATATGTATCTTCATCTTCATCTTCATCTTCAGTCTCAATTTCAGAAACATCTTCATCAGTTCCATAGTCAGTCTCAAGCTCAGGAACATCTTCCTCAGTTCCATAGTCAGGAACACTCAGCTTACTTTTACCATCAGACTTTACTCCAGAATTGTTGACTTTGGCAGTCAATTCAGCCACCAAGTTATCATAAACAGTCCATTCTGGCACTTGTCTCTTTGCCCTATCTAATTTGGGTTCTTTAGTCATTGGATTGTTGCAAAGATCAATCGTTCGAGCTGTTTTCAAGCTTTCGTCTGAACACCAAGTTTCACACCATAGCCAGTCTTGAGGAAGAGAATAAATTGGTAACTGATTTTGCAAATGATTGGGTAAATCTTGATCCAAATTTGAGAGCGATGCTGGGTCTGCGGATAACATTTGATAGTGTTGACGAAGTCGATCACCAGCAGCCAGCTTCCTGAATTGCTTCAAATCAACAACATACAATGCACTGATGTGGTATTTCAAAGGACCCAGATATTTTTTCCAGTAGCCTTGTTTCCAGAATCTGAACCCTTCAATCTCCTCTCTAGAATCGCACATTGGCGTGAATCCATAAGGTGCACCCTCCAAATCAATTTCATTCAAATCCATCATATCGGTTCTGACAATTTGATCCGCATCAACAAAGATAACTTTGTCTAATGATTGAGGAAAAAGGACATCAAGGAAAAGAATCTTGAACCCCCAAATTGTTCGCTGCTTCTCAGCCTGACCTCGTAGCCAAATAGGCCACTTATAGCTAACTAACTCATATTCAAATCCATACTCAGCAGCCAAGTGAGGTAAAAATTGCTTGAATGAAGGAGACAAGAAGTTTTCTATCAGCCAGAATTTAACAGTGTGTTCGGTATGGTTCATGACACTCAAAGTCATGATACTCATAAACCGTTCGTACAAATGCCCACTTGCAACAGTAAAGATATTAATATCGGCATGCTTCTTTTCAGATAACTGATTGCTTTTTGAGCTACCTCCAAACCCAAAGAAGCCCAGTAGATTCTTTATAGCTCCTCCATAACCAGTCTTTTCAGGAGCTTCCAAAACATCAATACCTTCCATACCAGGCTTTCTCACAAATCTAGGATAGATTACAAGTCCTCCTAAATCAGAAATATAAATATATCTTTGATCTTTGAACCCAGCGGAATTCTTATTTGTATCTGGGGTTTGCAACTCAAATATATCAAATGAAGGACCTTGCTTGATGTTTAAAATCCACAAGCCAGGATTGGCCTTCAATTGAAAATATCCAAGATTAGCCATAACACTTGTATCAGTAACAGCATCAGTGGCAAGAGTACCTAACTCTAGGGCCATACCTCTGGGTGCTTCATTTCTAGTGATATCGATAGAATGGCCTTCTAAAAGCAAATGTTTCACTAAATACTCTGCTCTAAGATGAGAATCACTGACCTTATCTAAAACAATATTCTCCAAATCATAGTCACTTGAATCCGGAAGAGTGATCCAACCAGAAGGAACATTCAAGTCTAGATTTAGCAGAGTAGATTGCGGAACATTCTTGAAAATCAACTCGTCTGAAAGTCGAGCTCCAGTCTTGGGGTCAAATTTAGGAGAATGGGGGATATTCGATCTGTAGAAGCGTTTCAGTTCAAGAGAATCTTGAATCATCACTGGACTAAGAATAATGGTGACTTTAATCTCTGGGATGTCTTTCAGAGCTTTAACCAAAGCAGTGTAAACTTGTCCTTTTTCACTGACTGGATTGATTAAAACATTCAAATGTATAAGTGCTTTTTCATCTTCGTCGCTGGGAATTTCAATTTTAGATTTTTCAATATCCAAAGTATCAAAATCAAGTCTTCCATTGCTAGTGCTCATGAAGAATGGATTCTTCTCTTGATAACTATTTCTGGCATGATTAATCAATGACACAAGCTTTTCTTGACTATTAAACTTGTCAATAGACTTGGGCAGGTCTATTTCATTTTCCTTCAAATAAGAGATAATAGGGGTAACTTTTTGTCGCAAATCAATATCATGGAGCATTTGTAAATTGCCAACACTCAATGTCTTTTCTTTTGCTAATTTGATCAAATGTCCTGATCCTGCAATAATGCTTAGACCTTCATGATGTTGACTCGAAATTACATTGTTTGCTTCAATTGAAGTCAATGGCTTGTTTTCTGATTCTGAGCTGAGATTTTCCAAAGCTTTCAAAGTTTTTGAAGCTTCAGCACGATCAGAAGAAGAAAATAGTAACGGAACCACAGTCATTTTGACATTTTTACCTTTGCAATTTTCATTCAAAAACTTGAGACCATCTTCAACCTGAACCAAAAACTCTTTTGTGCTGATATCACCTACAACCCAAAAGCTATAAAGAGAATCATCAGACTTTTCATTTAGATCCGAAAAGAACTCAAACTTTCTTTCAATATTACCCAAGTTCCCTAAGGAAACGTATTCAATGGAACTGGTGTCATCAGGGTTGATCCAGGTATTTCTTTCAGTATCAGCACCTTCCACAATCAAGTCTTTGAGCTGAAGATTACCTTTAACTTTGCCATTTTTGACCAAGTTTTTAACGAGAACTGAGTCTGACCTCATGAGATCAGTGATTTCATAAAACATTCTTTGCGAAACAGGAACGATGATTCCATTGACAAAAGAAATCGGAGTAGTAGGAACGATATCAAATCTTTCTTGAAAGTTTTGAGCCTTTTCAATCAATTTGTTCACGATATCAGTTGTCAAGTCCTCTTTTGAACCTCCTACACTTTGGAACGCAGCTTCATGATCATTACCTTGCATAATTTCACTAATATAAGAAATAACACCAGCAGCTCCCATCTGGCTGCTAGTAGCAAAGATTTCACGGGCAAACAGTTCACTTTCTGGACTGTATGATACCAAGGGATGAATTCCAACTTGAATAGGCGAACTCCTTGAAAGCAAGTTCATAATTTCCATTAGCTTTGTATAATGTCTAGGCTGAGAAAAGTCCATAACATAGATCAAAGTATGAGCGTTGTGAGCAACTTGAGCCATCAATTGATTGGGACTAAGGTTTGCAAAGTCGTTAACGTCCTTAGACCACTTGGAGTATCTCTTGTCGTTTGCTAAATCATTCAGCCATACAATAGAGTCTGACCTGTAATCATATCTTGAAGCAGCAGATTTGTCGGGAGTTGAATCAACCTCATCGCTACTGATGAGATCCAAAGCATCACTGGAATCAATTCCCAAGTCAAGAAACTGTTGAATGTAGTTACGTTCTCTGTCAATTACTTTAGCGATTGAAAAGATATCATCCTGCTCAACTTTGGCACCGTTGATATATATTGCGTTTGTTCCAGGCTGGATTCCATTGTTCATCAACTCCATGTTGATTTTTCTGTCGGCTGGGACCTTGGACAAGGCAAACGAGTATTTAGGGAAATCTAGAGTAGCGTTGACCAACGCTTCAAACGGGTTTTCCTGGTGAGAGAGGATGAAGCTTGCTGCTTTGAAGCCGAGGACTTTGAGGTTAGCTTTGCTGATAGTTCCTCCTTCAGCTTCGGGTTTCAATATGGCTTGCTGCTTCGACTCTTCGTTGTGAGATTCTGGTTCTGCAGTGTCCCGGTCGTCAATGACTAGATAGTCGGTACGCTTAACATACAGTTCAGCACCGTAGCCCGTCAACTGCTGATGAGCATTATTTTTCACAGGTTTGTATCTGACAATGTATCGAATCTTTCCTGCCTTTGCAGAAGATTCCAAGTGTACGTGGAACATTCCAAAAGAAGGGTCCATAATGTCGGTGTAGAGGATTGCTAAAGGAGCATTTTCATTAGTGCCCAAGACACGATCGATAGGCAAGATCAATTCATCATCAGAGGCGCTTTTTGACTTTGTTTCCAGAGCGAAAATGAAGCCTGGGTCGCAAGAAGACTTGCCACTGTACTCGATCCAGGTAGGACAGTCGGCGCTGTCAGAAGGACGGGTTTGAAGCGTTGCAGTCTCGTAGAACTGGTAGTATGAGTGAACCAAGGCCGAGTGTTTGTGGATTCCCAGAGCCAGATTGACGAAGGAAACTTGATTTGAGTTGATGAATCCATTATCCAAAGCGAATTTGATTGCAAAGTCGTAGATTTGTTTGTCGGAGGAGGAAGAGCTCAGAGATGAAGAATCGGTGTTGCCCAACTCCGAGAGCAGAGGGAAATAGATAGAGGAGTTTTCAGCAGTCAATGCTTCGCTTCAGAAGGTGTTAATTAGAGAAACAAAAGAACATGATGAACATACAGTAATTCAACCTGGAAGGGAATAGGAATGCCATCAGCGACTACATTCACTACAATATCTTTTGAAGGATCAGAGTTGGTAGCAGCAGTCAACCCAGAAGACAGCAGAGCTACCGTCAACAGAAAATTCTGTTTCCAATTCATGATGGTGATGGATACTGGAAGGGAGAAGGAAGAACACGTTAGAGGAATTTTTCAAAATTCTAGTTTCCATAACCTTATACACTTTTATTATACAGCCTTTATTGAATGAAATGCCATTCATCTAGTTCATGATCCTGCTTAACGACTTGTTTTGCATCTGGCAAGTCCAAGCTGTCAGCACTCGAAACACTAGCCAAATTATAGTTTGCCTGGCCAGCTCGCTCACCAGTAACAGCCATTTCCTTCCACGCTTGATTGCACTCTTCAATAACTTCCAACGCCATGCCAACGTCCATGGCTTTACCATCAAAAGCAAACTCGTTCTTGCCCTTACCATCAGGCACTTTGTAGTTCCTGAACCAATCGTGAGTTCCTGCGACGAGCCCGGGAAACACTCTTTCCACGTCCTCGACAGAGTTGACTTGATCAGCTACTGGGTCAGTAACGTCAATGGCTAGAACTTTCCAGTCGGTTTCACCTTCGTCAATCATGGCGAGACACCCAACAACTTTGACCTGCTTGACCTCTCCAATATGGCCAATGCTGCTCCCTATTTCACAGACATCCAACGGATCACCATCACCAAGATGGTTTGTACGAGAGTCCACATGCTTGGGGTCTTCCCAAGTCTGTGGAAAAGCCCCATAGTTGTGGATATAGCCCTTGTACGGAAAGAAGTTCTTGACATATCGCAGCTTGCCCTTCTTTTGATCTTGCACTATTGGATTGAAGGCAAGCGAAGAAGACATCTCCAGTTTGGCGTTGGACCATCGTGGAACTTCAACTACCATATTGAACAGATTGGACCGGGTCGCATCAGGTCGAAGCGGAATGTCGTGAACTGTTGAAACGATAGAACCATTAGAATTCTTAATGTAGACTCTATAGTCCAGAGTATCTTTCTTGCCAGACTCTACGGCCGTCCATAGTCGTTTATTAAATAGAGATTTAATAGATTTGGAAGCCATGATGAACAAGGTTGGAGGAAAAAAAAAAATAGTGAAAATTAAAAAATACTTCAAGCTCGCTTCTTAGCATATACATAGGCCGTCCTATTAGCCGGAGCATGCCCATTTTTCAGAGCATGTTTGCTAGCAGCATTCACTTCGTCTAGTTCTTCTGGAGTCATATTCGTAAAGGTTTGAAACATAGTTTGGGCATAGTACATGGAAATCAAATCAGTAACATGGCCAGTTTGACCTCCCCAGCCTCTTGGTAAAGCTTGCAACGAAATATTAACATCGTCAAAGCCAGCTTCATAAAGAAGATCAGGAATCGTAGAAATTGGACTCGGCTCCAAACCATGCTCTACAACACACTTTCGTAGCTTTGACCACCAGTACAAGTCTGCAGAAGTGCCATTGACAAGCTGGAAATCTGCCAAAACAAACTCTACATAACCATCAGGCTTGAGGACTCTGAAAAGCTCCTTCAACACGTCTGGCCACTCGTTCTTCTTGACAAAATACCAGAGAGACTTTGAAGTTATCACGTCAAAAGAACTGTCTTCAAAGGGAAGATGAGTGACGGAGTGGCCCAAACAAGGAACATAGTTAGCAGGAGAGGTGTTATCGTGGTGCGAATGTTGGGTACTGTCTATATTGTACCTGGGAATGGTGGAGTTTGAGTCAGTGGAAGCAACGCTGGCAGCAGAGTCCTTTCTAAGAAAATCTTTTTTAGCGCAAGTGGGATATCTTAGTTTAGCTTGGGCAAGTTTGAAGCCGTAGACAAAAGTGTTTGGCATATCTAAAGCAACCTGCCATGACCATTGGTCCCTGAATACACCCTGTACGTCTAAAATCGTAGCTGGGAGTTTTGTAGAGTCAATTTTTTGAGATAGAGGCGAAAAGAGGAGCTTGCCCTTCATAACGTACCGTAGGCCCATCATGACCCATAGGTCAATGATTTCAAAGGAGTCAGAGGCAGCTCTGAGGGGGGTTTGAAAAGTCTGGCGAAAGGCTTCTTTTCTAGTGAGGGCATAAACGAGGGAGTCAGTGTGTCGGGTGTTTGAAGTGAAGGCTATAAAAGAGGCCCATTCGTTTTCTCGAGACTTTTCTTCGCTGGCGGAGTCACAGTCCGAGTTAGCAGTGGACATGTTTGATATTGAGAGTTTTGAAGGAGATTTTCTAGGCAGGGAAGGTTTTCTTTGGTCCTGTTTCTTTTCCAGGTTTTCAGGTTTAGAGGCATGCTGGTAGGAAGTGAAACTAGAGGTAGAGGAGGTTCTTTGGAGCTGCTGGAGGTACGAATCAGAATCTCCTAATGAAGGTACAAACGAGGTAGGGCTTGAGGGCATCATGATGAGGGCATAATTGGGGCAAGAGATACAAAGATACAGGCTCTGTGCAAGAGAGGCGAGAAAAAGGTACAGGCTCAAAATAAGAGCAAGAAAAACGGGCGGAGGTGGTGAAGCAGGATATTGTTAGAGAATGGTCAGAGTGAAGATCTAGGTGGGTAAACTGAAAGGGACTGAAAGTGGATTAGGGAAAGTGGAAGAAACTGAATTGAATTACCCAAGTTGGCATGGATGAAATGTTTCAAAATTCATAGTTCAAACGTTTCAGACTTGGAACGGTGAGCTTTGACCAGAAATAACAGAATAAACTAGAGTTAGATGTAATAAATGTACGTGCCTGGAATATTCATTGTTTGGAAACTTAAAGGCGATTTAAAGGATGGAGATGAAGTGGAAAAAAGAATAAACTGAAAATTGGAAAAAATTGGAAAGAATAAAACTGAAAAGAATAAAACTGAAACAAAAAAATGGAAAGAATAAACAAAAAAAATAATAATAAAATAATAAAAAGAATAATAAAAAGAATAATAATAAAAAAATAATAAAAAAAAACAATAATTTTAAAAAAAAAATTAAAAAAAAATAGGATTGTACTTGATTTATAGATGAATGTTAGATTGAGGAAAAAATGTCAAATTTACATCTAGTATTCCAAAAAAGCAGACATTAGCAATGTGTTGGTGTTGGCAAGAAGTCGTGTTATCCATCCAGATCGTTGATCTTAAATTACATCAAGTGTGTGAGCACATGGGTATTGGGAATTAACCCCTTTGTCTGGAAAGTTTCTTTTTGGCGAAATCATATAAATAAACGAAAAAATCATGGAAATATTTTCCGAGAAGGATTTCTTTTTATGAGAAATCGAGATTGCCGGGACCGGCCGATTCACGGTGATGCAGTGGTTGTCAATCATTTGGCGGTAGGTTTTTTAATTTAATCATGATACAATTGTCAGATGCAAGATTCTGGAATCATCAAGATGCATGGCTGGAAGATGTTGTCATGTGATGTGAAGAGATGTGCCTGAGACTAGAGAGTGAATGAAATGAGGCGTGAATGTAACGTTGAGTAGATGAGGATTAGTTGACGTTACTGAGAGTTTGAAGCGTAGGAAGAGGAATGCAGAGAAGGACTAGGAAGAGAAGAATGAGAGTGAAACGGAAAAAAGAAATGATGAAGTGAAAAATGAAAATATATGAAAAATATGAAATAAATAGAAATAAATAAAAATAAATAGAAATAAATAAAAATAAATAATAATAAATAAAAATAATAAATAAAAATAATAAATAAAAATAATAAATAAAAAATACAAATAAAAAATAAAAATAAAAAATACAAATAAAATATAAATAAATAAATAAATAAATAAATAAATAAATAAATAAATAAATAAATAAATAAATAAATAAATAAATAAATAAATAAATAAATAAATAAATAAATAAATAAATAAATAAATAAATAAATAAATAAATAAATAAATAAATAAATAAATAAATAAATAAATAAATAAATAAATAAATAAATAAATAAATAATAATAATAAATAATAATAATAATTAATAATAATAATTAATAATAATTAATAATAAAAAAGATGAAAATAAAATAAAATAAAAATCTGGAATATAAGTCATCTGTAAGAGGCTTGAAAGAACTGAAATAATCTCAATTAGCGGGAATGGAGCATGGAATAGAAGATGAAAAAGAAACCATACCCATTTAGGAATAGCTCAAGTAAAATGAAATGTTATATTAAAAATGACAGAATTCTGTGGAAATTGAGGAAAAGTTGCTGATAACATGAAAAATGTTGTGGGATCAACGGATGTGAAGGGCGATGGTGTTTGGATGGCACAGTGACAAGAGAAGCGTTGGTTTTTGGATGGCACAGTGACAGGATGAGTGTTGGCGTAGAAGGTGTGATTAGCAAGGCGAGTTTGACCAGATCAAGGGAAATAAGGTGTTTGATCTATCAAACTGAGTATGAAACGGTAGAAGAGGGAAGGATGCAGAGCGTTGGGGCTGTTTTTATTACCAGATTAGCACTGAGGTAATACGTAGCAATTTATTTTTTGGTGATACGGGTTTGATAGTTGATACGATTCATGGTGAAGAATACGAATGTTTCAAAATGAAATCAGGTAGGAGAGTAAATAAATAATAGTAAATAAATAAATAGTAAATATAGTAAATAGTAAATATAGTAAATAAATAAATAAATACTAAATAAATAAGTTATCAAGTTATTAAGTTAATAAATATATTAAATAAATATATAAAATATACCATATAAATATAAAATATAGTATTAAATATATTAATTCTATTATTAATTAAAATAAAATATCTAATTATTTATTAATTTAATAAAAATAAAATATTTAAAAAAAGAAAAAATATACTGCTACATTACGATTTTCTACCTCCATCCATACTTTACCTTCCATTAGTTCTACGCCTAACTCCTGCTCTTCAGTTATAAATATAAAGTCCAAGAACCAGCATTGAAATATTTCCATTTTTTTTCTGCATTTTATTTTCGTTATTTATTCAACCGATTTTACCTCATTTCTGTGGAACAGCTATCGGCCTCCGAAACACTCAACCAAAGAAACAATCAACAATCGAAACACCTTCTTTGTCTCCAATCTACGTCAAAGTTTACGTCTAATTCTACGTCTTTTACAACCAATCTACCAAAGTCTACAACAGCTATTTACAGCTATCTACAGCTATTTACAACACCTACAACAGCTACCAGCTACCTACAACATCTACCTCTACTACACCTACCTACAACAGCTATCTCTACTACAGCCACCTACCACACCTACCTAAGTCTACACCTACCTAAGTCTACAACACCTACCTAAGTCTACAGTCTACAACACCCACTACAATGGACTACAGTTACAACTCTTCCTCAAACCCTTACTACTACTCCTCCGTTCCCTACAATAACCTCCCCCCATCTCCTCCCCTCTCAATCACCTCCATCTCTACTCCCTCCCAAAGCCCAGTCCAATCAAAACTCCCCTTCACCTCCCCATCCTCTCCTCCCTCCCAGCCTGCCCAATCCACCCAAAAACCTCGCAAAATCCGCTCCACGGGCCCCATCCCGGCTAACACCATCGTCGTCGAAAAAGACTCCCTCGGCGTCGACTGGATCCAGTTCCAGTACTCAAAGCTCCGAATCACCAAAACCTACAAGCTCCGCTGCGACATCTCCAGCATTGACGTCTTCAGCCTCTCCTCGGACTTCAAGTCAAACAACTGCATCTACCCGAAAGCCTGCGTGCCGCCGGAACAGTACAAGGGCAACCGCCAAAAGTACGAAACTGAGTGCAACATTATCGGCTGGTGTCTCGCCCAAATCAACCCCGAGATCCAGGGCCAGCGCGGCCTCATCCAGCGCGCCGTCGACTCCTGGAGAAACACAAACGCTGACCCGGGCATGAGGTCCCGTAGAATCAGAAAGATGGTCAGAAAGTCTGAGCGCGAGCAGTCTTGTCGCCGCCAGTCCCTGCAATACGCCGCCGCTGCCGCTGCCGCCGCTGCCGCTAATTCAATCCAGCAGCTCGCCTTGCCACAGCCTAACTATGTGCATCCCCATTCTGTACATCCCGCTCTGCCTCCCTTCCCGCCTAACATCGCCCAACCTACTGCTCCCTATCCCATGGTCGGGTACCTTGGGCTGAGGCCGGAGCAGTATGAGTTGTCCAGTCAGCATTAGCTGCAAAAAAAAAAAAAAAAAAAAAAAAAAAAAAAAAAAACAGTATGGTTTTGGAGGTACTAGGGAAAGTTAATAGTTATAAATTTGGATACAATAGATTTGAATAAAACTGGGATAATTGGAAAACTTGTAATTAAGGTTTGTAATTAAGGTTTGTTACTTGAGAATTGTGATTTGTTACTTGGAAGATGTGATTTGGGAGTTGGGAGTTGTAATATATTACTTGGGAGTTGTTACTTGAATTAAAGTTTGTCACTTATGACTTGTTGCTTGTTACATGTGACTTATCACTTATTACTCACTACTTGTTACTCACTACTTACTACTTGTGATCTGAAATAAGATTCATTACTTACAACTTGTTACCTTAAACTCGTGACTTAGCACTGTGCAACCCCATCCCGACTTTGAATTAAAGTTCATCATAAGACATGGGCTTATGATCTAATCTCTATAATGTTTCAAATGCTTTTGGATTGGGTTTTTGTTTTATTGCTCATCGGCTTTTGTTTACCAAACTTTTCGCGGTCTTGTGTTTTTCCGCCTGGAGTACAGGCATGTATGTTCATTGTTTACCTGTCAACGAGCTGTCAACACTTGTACCCAAGAGCTGTCAAATTCCGGATAAAAATAAATAAAATAAATAAAATAAATAAAATAAATAAAATAAATAAAATAAATAAAATAAATAAAATAAATAAAATAAATATTTTAGTATTGATTTGGTTATTTTTTAGTATTGATTTAGTTATTTTTTAGTATTGATTTTATTTATTTTTTAGTTTTTTTTAGTTTTGATTTATTTTAATTATTTTATTATGGATTTAGTATAGGATTATTTTTGTATAAGGATTATTTTTGTATAAGGATTATTTTAGTATAAGGATTATTGTTTTATTCTTCTCATTTTCCATTCTTCCATCTCATCTTCTCTCCTTCTACTTCTACCCTACCTCCCTCCTCCAGATCATGTTTTCAAAAAAAAGAACACAATCTCTCACTACTGCTTCTAAACCTCCAAACTTCTACGCTACCGCCGCTGCAAATGCCGCCGTAAACCCTTCTAGCAGATCAAACTCGCTCTCAAGCGCAGCCGCCGCCGCTGCCCTACGCAGCTACTCGCTAACAAACTCGTCCCTAAACCAATTCAACTCCTTCAGCTCCCCCAGAACAATGTCCATGTCCTCCCGCTACACTCCCTCCAGCAGAACCTCCAGCATGCAAAGCAACGTCTCCTCCAGGTTCTCGGCCCCCAAAAACTCCGTCCGCATCACCACAAACAGAACCGTCAACCCAGACAGGTCCATGTCCCTAACAACAACCACCATCCGCAACCTCGGCTCCTTCGAGCTCGTCACCACCAAAACAACCCCCATCTCTGCTCCAAAGAAGAAGAAGAAAAAGTCCATCGCGTCCTCCATCTCCTACGGAACCGACCTCGACTCCGTCCTCGAAGAAGACGACGGTCTCGCCCCGATCTCTGAGTCGCCGCCCAAGACCAAAAAGTCCAGCCCCAGAAAGGTCTCCTTCGACCCAAAGCCCATTCTCAAGCCGTCCATTCTTCCTGAAACCAGTTCTAATGCCACCTCTGCTCATATTCATGCTCCCCAGTTCTCCCAGCCCCAGGCCCATTTCAAGCCCAAGGCTTCCAAGGCTTCCATGGCCTCTAAGGCTTCCAAGCCCTCCAAGCCCTCCAAATCTACCAAAACATTTCTCCCTCCTCCCTCCGATAGCGACTCTTCTTCTGGTAATTCGGTCTACTCGGACGCTTCTGAATACTTTGAACACGATCTCGCAAAACCGCCTTCTCCTCCATCGCCTGTCTCAACCCGATCTTCCCCCAATCTGAAACATGTCTCTCCTGCCAATTTTAGCTCTCCAAAATTCGTTACTGCCAAAGCCCCTAAAGTAATGCCCAACTTTAGTCGCCAGAACATTCGCGTTCAGGCTACTCCAAACCTTCAAACTTCAAACCTTCAAGCTCCCAGCTCAAACCTTCAAACTCCCAGCTCAAAACTCCCAGCTCCCAGCTCAAAATCCCAAGCTCCAATATCTCCCAACTCCCCCAGCTTAAAACCCCAAGTCCCTACCGCTGCTGCTAAGGCCTCCATCTTGGCCCAAAAACGGTCCCTCGACTCCCTCCCCCGTTCCCTTCCCTCTCCAAATATCTCCCAGCTAACCGAATCTGCCCTCAAAAACCATAACGCTAATCTCAGTAAACTGCCGCCCTCCAGAGACCGTGTCTCGGAATTCGTCAGTGACCAGGCTTATACCTCCCATGAATCTGATGCTGTCTCGGTCAACAGCTCCTCCTCGAGGCGATCTCGTCCCGCTAGAAAAATGGGCCTCAGTCTACGCCCGCAAAACCAGCAGCAGCCCAGCATCCCTCGCAGCAGTGCGAAATCTGACTACTCGCACCTCGTTCTCAAGCGAACGCCGTCAACCTCCTCGTTTGAGCGAAAAAAAAAATCAAATGCCTCTGCATTTCATATGAAAACATTACGAAAGCCCAAAGATCCTGTGCCTACAGTCCAACAGCATAACCCACAAGAGCCTTTTGTCTCCAGATTCCAAGACTCTGACGATTCCGATAACGAAACCGCCCCAAGAAGAACAATGTCCTTGTCCCTGAGACCTCGAGGCTTCTCCGTAGGAAGCAACGCTCTTCGCCCTATCCTCTCCCCCAAAAAGTTCTTCACCGGCAGACAATCGCTCTCTGACGATGACTCTCTACGCGATGTCTCATACACTTTAAAAAATGTCTACACCCCAGAGCCTTCTGTTTCTCCAAACAAAAAAGGCCTGTTTTCTAGAAAAAAGGACAAGAAATCTACTAATGATGAAAATATCGACTTATATGAACCTGAAATGAAGAAGAAACGTTTTGGAGGTTTAAGAAGAGTTTTGGGATTGGCTTAATTTAATATTTAATTGATTTAACTTTTTCACACATGTCTCAATCCGGTAATTCACAAGTTCCTTCAATCCCCTTTTTTTCTCTTAACCTTCATTTTTCTCTGTAAATCCTCCATTTTCCTCTATATTCCCTTCATTTTCCTAATAGAACCTTCATTTTCCTTATAAAACCTTCATTTCCCTTATAACCTTCATTCTCCATATCTTAATGTTACCCTAACCCTTCATATATACCAAAAGCAACTCCCTACAAGAACGTTAATTCCTAATTTTTTTATTTATTCCAAAACCTTTCCACCATCTTTCCACCAAACTTTATCCTTTTTTTTCCACCACCAACCTCCATAACCCAACTCCATATCATCATCAACAATGTCTGAATCAGGTCTACCAGAAGGCTGGGAAATCAAAGAATCCCGATCCAGAAACTTGCCATACTACTACAGTCCTTCTCTAGGCCAATCGTCTTGGGAACCTCCCGCTGGTACTGATTCAGAAAAACTCAAGAAATACATGGCCGAACACTACACATCTACGCCATCTTCCAGCGGTGGAACAAGCGCTGGTGGCGATGAAGAGAAAATCCGAGCATCCCATCTTCTCATCAAGCATCGCGAAAGTCGGCGTCCATCCTCCTGGAAGGAGTCAAACATCACCAGAACAAAATCAGAGGCCCAGGAGATCTTGAAAGGCCTGCAATCAGAAATCTCTTCCGGATCTGCTACTTTGGCTCAACTGGCAAGCAGAGAGAGTGATTGCAGCTCTGCCCGCAAAGGAGGCGATTTGGGTTTCTTCAAGAAAGGTGATATGCAAAAGGAGTTTGAAACCGCAGCTTTTGACTTGAAAGTTGGCGCTGTTAGTGATATCGTCGAGACTGCTAGCGGTTACCATTTGATTCAAAGAACTGCCTAAGTGCTTGCTAAGGCTAAGGGTTTACCCCACATACGTAGATGTCTATAAATTTTATTCATTCTATGATTTTATCTGGAGTTTATGCTTAGTTCATGCTGAGTTATATCGTCAAACTCTCTAAATGCTTCCTTGTTAACGCAGCTGTAGGCTTTGGTTCCTCTGTCTGCTCAATCTGTACCGCTGCTCGCCCTTTATTCAGCCCTTCTAACAATACGCACGCTTTACAGATCTTATTGCTTGATAAGTATCCACATCGCTCACATCTTCCTTCCCTCTTCACTTCAAACCCTCCTTCAACCGACTTCTGAACTGGTTCCTGGACCTCCTTCGCTTCCGCCAGCTTTGCCAGCTCCTTCTTCAGCTTGTGCTTCAGCACAAACGTCTCGCCAGACCGAATCACATCAATGATGCTCGAGGGCCTCACGGCCTCCAGATTCTTGATCAGAGTTCGCGCTGTCCCTCTAAATGCCTCCGGTGAATAGCTGCACTCCGTACTGAAATAGTCCAGCTTCTTGTAGTGCGCATAGAGCACGATTTCCTTTTCGTATGTGTACTTGAATGGTTTGCTGCGCTTGACTGGCGACTCGGTCGAATCAGTCACAATCTCTGTACATCTGTCCAACCGCGCTGTGTCGCCTCGCAGCAGATTCATCAAAACCGTCTCAGCTATATCATCGGCGTTATGGCCAGTCACAACGTGCGAAATTCCAAGCTTCACGCATCCTCGATCAAGAGCTTGTCGTCGAAACACTCCGCAGTATGTACAATTATTTCGAAGACCAACCTGCTCCACGATTTGGTCCATTGTCCACCCATACAACTGATCGTAGCTGACAATCTCCAAATCCATATCATACTGCACCTTGTTACGCTTCACGGTCTCCAATGAATCATCTCGGTATCCAGTGATTCCTTCATCAACGCTCAGCAGAATGAACTCCACTCCGTAGTCATATCTCTCATTCAACGTCTTCAAGACGTGCGCCAGAACTGTCGAATCTTTTCCACCTGATGCTCCTATCGCTACTCGCTCGCCTCGTTCAAACAATTTGGCTTCTGTAATAGTATGATGGATCTCCGTCTCAAACACATAGTAAAAGCAGCTTTTGCAAAGCTTCTGCGACGTCTTTGGCCGCTTCAAAACCGGTCGTTCTTTGTTGCAAATGTTGCAAAGTGGCAGCTTAACTGATGCTCCGGCCATTTCTCAATTCTCTTGTCTGAATGTAATCAAGAAAAAAAAAATTTTAATTGGGAACTCAATATATTTCAGCTTGAGTCATGTGATATAGCTTATATCGTCGATATATATATATATATTAAAAAAATTAAATTATTCTGAATATGAAGTTATGCTGATGATTATGAACTGAAAGCTTCAATGGTGATTCCTGAATTATCACACATTGATCTAAAAACGCCATTTTCCGTGTTAAATAGCGTCAATGGGGTGTCAAATTCAACAACCTCTCCAGCTTCAAGTACCAAAATTCTGTCATAGTTGATGATGGTCTTCAATCTATGAGCAATACACAATATAGTGCAGTGGGCAAACTCTTTGGAAATAGTGGACTGGATCTTGCTGTCGGTGTGGAAATCTACACTTGATGTAGCTTCGTCAAGAATAAGAATGTTTGTATTGCGCACAAGTGCACGAGCAAGCGCCAGCAGCTGGCGTTCTCCAAGTGAAAAGTTGGATCCGTCGTCATTAACAGTTTCATCCAAATGAAATTTAACAGATCCATCGTTTCTTCCGTGTCCAGCTTGGATTTGAGAATATTCATTGAATTCTACAAGCCAAGCTCTTCTCAATGCATTCCATAAATCGGCATCTTGAGCAGTACCAAAGGGATCCAAATTTGATCTCACTGTACCCTGGAAAAGAACAGGATCTTGTGGAATGATGGACAATTTAGATCTCAACTCATGGAGACCAATAGTCGAAATATCCACTCCATCAATCTCAATGCTTCCTGATCGAAGTTCTGTCAATCGATAAAGTGCATTCATAATTGTACTCTTTCCTGCTCCAGTTCGACCACAAATACCAATTTTTTCTCCTTTGCCTATTCTTATGTCCAAGTCCTTTAGTACAGGTGGGAGAGCTGGTGTGTATGCTAAATAAACATGATTAAAGTTGATTTTTCCTTCAGATGGCCATGATGCGTCTGGAGCTGTCTCGGGAATGTTGTAGGGAGCTTCCAATTCAAGATCATTAGTATATTGATGAATTCTTTCCACCGAGTTCATGTTATTTTCAACCGAAGCCATTTCCCGAATAACTAGTCCCATCATTGCAACAATCTGCAACATGGAAGAGACAACCAAACCGACTGAAGAAGGATTGATCTTGAACTGATGTGTAACACATAACATTGTGACAACAAGAAGCAATCCAACTCCAACAACATCCAATCTAATACTCAACCATCTTTGATTGGTAACAGTCAAGTAGTACGAAGCATTCATTCTGTTGATGAATTTTTGGTTCAATGCAATAAATCTGGCTTGTTCGTGAAATGCAACAATAGTGTCCGAGCCTGTCAAAGTTTCAGCAAAATGGCTGATAACTCTTGAGCGGCCTAGAGAATCAAGTCTTTTGATTTCTCTTGCTGATGCACGATAATATGAAGCAGCACCAAGGAAAACAAACAACATACCGGCAAGAGCGATCGCAAACCATGGTAAATAAATGATAATCAACACAAAAACACCCAGTACACTCGTAGTAGACATTAAAAATAATCTGAGTTGGTCACTGAACTCACTATCCAATACGTCGGTATCATGTGTAAACCTGTTTAGAATTCTACCGAGCGGCGAAGCATCGAAAAAGTACATTGGAGAGTGAAGGATATTTCTAACAGCAAACGAATGAAGTTTTCTGCTAGTTTTGTTTACAACAACCGTAAGTGTAAAGTAGAAAATAAACATCAGAATAGACGAAAGAACTGCAAGCAGTACAAAAATACCAATATAAAAGTCCTTAGATCGTCCTTCAAATTTGTTACTGGTCCAAAATGATAACCAAACATTGGTGAAAACAGTTGTGAATGTAGCCAGAAGCACAATTAAGAAGAAAATTGGAATGAACGCATATTTCAAAAAGCCAGTGCCATATTTGATAAAAGTGAGATATACTTCAAGACTGACACCATTTTCTGCCTTGGACTCATCTTTAATAAGAGCTCCAGATTCTTTGTTAGCTCTGGACTCTTTTTTCTTGACTTCATCCAGCTCTTCTGGCGACTCATTCTCTGCAGCTTCTTCTTGTTCCTCTTCTTTGTGGTGGTCATTGAATTTCATTAGTTCGTCGAAAGCAGGAACAGATTTTCTCAATTCTTCTGCGGTTCCAATCTTGATACCTTCAGATGGATCTAAAAATACGACTCTGTCCGCAGTGTCAATCATTGAAAGTTGATGTGTAGCCAGAATTCTTGTCTTGTCTTTCATCAAGTCCATAAAACAGTTATCCATAATGTATTTACCAACGTGAGCGTCAACAGCACTGAGAACATCGTCTAACAAAACAACGTCTGCATCACGATAGACTGCTCGAGCAAGATTGATACGAGCCTTCTGGCCACCAGACAAAGTGATACCTCTCTCACCTACTTCAGTCAGGTCTCCGCCAGGCAATATTTCGAAATCTCTAGTGAGTGAACAAGCAGTAATTACGCGATTATACCATGACTTATCAAGCTCAGTGCCAAACGAAATATTCTCACGGACCGTTGCATTTTGAACCCATGGTTGACCGCAATAAGCGACTTTGCCAGCGACATTAACTTTACCACCAGTGCAAACCATTGTGCCGGCTATGGCAGATAGCAAACTGGATTTGCCTGATCCAATTGTGCCAGTGATGATAATAAATTCACCTTTCTTGATGTTCAAATCGATATTGTGAAAGCCAGTAAACTTGACATGAATGTCAGCTTTTTCGTCAAAAGTTTCCTCAGACTTTTCTTCATCAAATTCAATAGGCTCAATGACAGGAATCGGAGCAGCATTTGCAGAGTTGATTTCTTCTTTAGTAGTTTGGGGTTCCAGTTCAGACTGAGTATTTTCTTCAACAGCAAGCTTTGCCTCTGATTCAGAATCATCGGTTTCCCAGATAAAAGATCCATTGGAAATAACAACGGCGTTCCCATTAAGCCCATCTGGCTCGAGGTAGTTGACATAATGTTCCATTTCCGGGGCAGACAAGAACGATTCAATGCGCTTTAATGCCTGATAAGCATCTGATGAAGAAATTAAGGCTAGAGGAAGAAGCATCAACGGCATTCTGAGAATGTTGAAAACTGAGAGCGAAGAAAAGACAGTAGCAGGATTCAAGGAACCTCCAGTTGCAGAAAGTAGAATGAAAGCTACCAAGCCCGCTAAAGTAGGCACACTTGCAAAAACAGCATTCAGAACATTTCGAAGGGCCAGCAGTCTCACAATTTTAGAAGTTTCTTTTTCACGAATATCGTCAATACGCTTCAAGTACGCATCTTCCCACGAGTAGAACTTGATGATCTTGATGGACTGTAAAATCTCACGCATCAAAGACACACGGGAATCGGTAATTTTAGAAATCATTTTTCTTCCAATAACTAGCTGACGGCCAATAGCCATAATCAGCAAGAATGCACAAAAGCATAGAGCAAACCCAATAAGACCAGGCGCACCAATATTGACCATAACGATCGCAATAGCAAGGCCCACGGACACTGGGAAAGCCCAAGTGAAATGGAACCAGCCGAGGGCAAAGTCAACACGATGGCAGTCCGTACTCAAGATATTGGTGATTTTACCATTGGGGAATTTCAGTCTAGCTTTTGCACTGAGCCGTAGGTTTTTTTTGTAAATGACGTTGACTAGCACGGCTCTAGCCTGGGCGCCAGTCTTTTGAGAATAGTAGAAAAAGATGTTGATGAACAGGGCAGAGACCATGAATAAGGCGGAGACACCGATGGAGTAGCCCACACCTTCGCCAACGTTTGAGTTTGGGATCATGGTAAAAGAGATGAGGTGTCTGGCAAGATATGGGTTCATTCCGAAACCTACATCGGATGCAAATTTAGCCAGACCTGCACCCCAGTACTGGTAGAAGAACGTTCTATTGAGCGCTCTGAGAAGGCCCATGGGGATGAGTTCATACGGAGGGACGTCAGGGCCATATTTATCAGGGAAGTTGGCTTTTCTGTACCTTTTGAGGTTTTCTTCGAATCTTTCGGTCATGTTTTCGACAGACTGGGGGGTGTCTTCGACGGACCAGAGATCATTTTCTGTGACGGTACGTTTGTAGCCGGTCTTGAGAAGGTTAGCAGAGGCTCTAGAGACGGGCAGAGGGTACTTACGGTGAGCAATGGGGTGATCCAGTTGTAGGTGATTTGAGAGAAGATTGACGATGTGAGCTCTGGGGAGGTTTCTTGTTTTTCAGGAATTGGAGGTATTGACGAGCCCAAAAAGGGTCTTAGTAACCCTTTTCGTTTACGCGAACCTTCTTCTTCTGGCATGTTGATGAGATGGTGGAAGAGAATCACAGAAGTGTATGGAGGAAGAAGGAGGAGGAGGAAGGAAGAAGAAGAAGAAAAAAAAATAAAAAAAATAAAAAAAAAAAAGTGTATTTGAAAAACTGAATGAAATGCTGACCAAAGCGTATAGTCGAACGGCAAGCGCAAGATCCGACCTGGGAGTAATGGTTGCGTAATGATAATAATGGAGACGCATAAATTTTATAGTGATAAAAGTAAAAGGGTCTGAAATTTTTTAATGTGGTAAAAAGTTAAATACTATTATAAATAAGTTTTACCTTTTTATAGAGATATGTTTTTTACTATGGGGTTGAAGGAAAACACCGAGAGAAAGGTCTTTGGGCGGCGAATTGGTAGTGGCGACATTGGACTGGCAAATTCAGTGATTTAGCAGTGGCAAAGAGTAGCCAGAGCAGAGGCTTTTTGATTGGGCAATACGCGTTCATTTAGCCCAGAACCTTAACAATTCCAGTTCCCGATAGTTCAGAGTAGGCGAGCCAAGTTTTTAATCTACGGCCCGATGATTCGGCCCTAATCGCCGTGCAGTTGGTGATTTCAAACACCGGCCATTCTGGGGGTGCGGTGATGGTTGGTTGGTGGTAGAGGGTGGTGGTAGAGGGTGGTGGTAGAGGGTGGTGTTAGACGGGGTTGTAGAGCGGGTGGAGGGTAGAACGGGTGGAGGGTAGAACGGGTATGTGTTACAACGGGTGGGAGGTAGGAGTGAACGGGCATTCAAAAATCTAGAACGGGTACTCAAAAATCTAGAACGGATAGTAAAAAACTAGAACGGCAACCGGGTAGATAAGGAGCAAAACTGTCGTAGAATTGAAACAGTCTTGGAATTGTCGTAGAAAGGTGAAAAGTTGTGAAAAGTTGGACTTTAGTGTTAGACAAAAGGTTCCAAGATATCTTGACGACAATTCATGCTTTGGGTCCAGCTCTTTGTGTCTGCTAAAGCCTTATGGTTTTAACTAAAACATGGAGTAAGCTTGTAGCTGCAAATGACTCAGAGCCTGTTTCTACCGTTATTGTAGTCTGTTTATCACCGTTATCACCGTTTTATCTAGGTATCACCGTTTTATCTTGATATCACCGTTTTATCTTGATATCACCGTTTGATCACTTGTTCTACCACCGTTCTATCACCGTTCTATCACCGTTCTACCGCCGTTCTACCACCGTTCTATCACCGTTCTACCACCTACCACCGTTCTACCACCTACCACCGTTCTACCACCTACCACCGTTCTACCACCTACCACCGTTCTACCACCTACCACCGTTCTACCACCTACCACCGTTCTAGCTTGTTACGGTACTACCTCCTACCCCATCCTACAGTTCACCTCTCCCCGTAGCCATGTCTCTTCCAATTGCAGTCCCAACTCCAACTGAAATTGACAGTTTACTAAACTCAATCAAAGATCTAGTACAACAAAAGTATACCTCTGGAGCAACCGTAAAGGCAGTTCCTGGTGATGAGACCATCCAGTCAATAAGCAACAACTTGTTAAGATCTATCCCCCAAAAAGGCCTCGGTCTAGAAAAGACTTTTTCCTACATACAAGAGAACGTCGTTCCCGGCCTGAGCAACCAGTCAACAGAAACATATCTCGGATTCGTTACTGGAGGTGTCACGCCTGCTTCTCTCATTGCTGATTACCTCGTCTCACTGTATGACCAAAATGCCCATCGATTCGGAGATTCTGTCGCCGCTCACGTAGAAGATGCCGCCCTGGATCTGGTTCTGGACTTTTTGGAGCTGGAGAAAACCGTCTGGAGCGGTCGAATTATCACCACTGGAGCAACGGCCAGTAACGTCCTGGCACTAGCCACAGGCCGTGAGTATGTGATCAAAGCCCACGGCGGCGCTATTGAGACCAGCAGAGTAGGAATCTTGAAAGCCATGAACGCCGCTGGTTTGAACGAGCTCCAAGTCCTTCATTGCTTGTCGCACTCGTCCATCGCAAAGGCTTGCTCAATCCTCGGCTTGGGCTCAGAAGCTGCAAAGTCGCTATCTCAGCCTGACGAGCCTTGGAACTTTGACCTGGACAGGCTCGAGCAGTACTTGTCTCAACCGCACACTGGCTCAATTGTAGTTGTCAGTGTGGGTGAAGTCAATACTGGACGATACACCGAGAACATTAGTGCAATTAGAGACCTTTGCAACGAATACAAGGCATGGATGCACGTCGATGGTGCGTTTGGAATCTACTCGAGAGCTCTAAGGTCTAGTTCCAACCCGTATCAAAAGCTGGCTCTGCGATGGACCGAAGGAATTGAGCTGGCAGACAGTATCACTGGTGATTCCCACAAATCTCTGAACGTCCCCTACGACAGCGGGTTCTTCTTTTGCAAAGATCAACACTTGGTTCGGTCAGTTTTCCAGAATCCGGGGGCTGCGTACCTTGCTGGGGTCGAGAATTCACCTATAAATCCTTTGGACAAAGGTATTGAGAACAGTCGTCGGTTCAGGGCTCTCCCACTGTACACTACGCTACTAGCCTATGGCAGAGAGGGATATCAGAACTTGATTCAAGAGTCTATAACAACGGCAAGACTTATTGCGGCCTACGTTGACAAGTCAGACTTTTATACTCTTTTACCAAAAGGCTCGACCGCTGAGGATGTTTCTACGGTGGTTTTATTTCAGGCCCATGATGGCACAAATGTTCTCAGCAGCATCAACGAGACTAGAAATATATTTTTGAGTCCTACTGTCTGGCGTGGAGCTCCTGCTATTCGGGCTGCTGTCTCGAATTGGAAGATAGAGAGTCGGGTTTTGGCTGACAGAGTTATTCAAGAGCTTTGTCGAGTTGCAAGTAAGAAGATAAATTAAATGGTCAATATAAATCTATTGTCAAGTATAGACTCAAATATAGACAAATAGGCAAAGATAAATAGGCAAAGGCAAATAGGCAAAGGCAAATAGTCAAATAGTCAAATAGTCAAATAGTCAAATAGTCAAATAGTCAAATATATTCAAATATAGACTTAAATATATTCAAATATAGACTCAAATATAAATCTATTGTCATAAATCTATGGTCAAATACTTACGATCCATTGTTGATCTATTGCTCTATTGCTCTATTGCTCTATTGTTCTATTGTTCTTGTTCTATTGTTCAAATACTTTGTCCACTGAAGCTCCTAAGTATAATCTCATACTCTGCTTAGAACATGGTACAACTTTGCAGGGAACCAACTCCCATCCCGTTCGATCATAACTTTGGAATCTGTGACATCCTCCAAAACCAAAAAAGTACTTTTTTCCCTTGTCAACAACAACCATAACATCAATAGGAGGTAGCAAATCGTTATGATTCTGTATATCGCCAACCGAATAAATATCTTTGTGTCCAGTTCCTGGATTCAGAATTGGTGCAGGATAACCCGCCAGCGTTTCTCGCATGCTCTCGATCTTCGCTTCGTCCAAAACCGGCGGAATTGGTCGGCGGATCTGGTTGAGAGGTATGTAGCTGACAGTTTTAATATGTGAAGTTTGAATTGACATTGTTAAGGAATAAACATTTGCATGAGAAAGATTTGGGTTTATATACAGAAAATTCAGTCTAGAACTTATTATCAATGGCAAAAATCCAGTTGAACTCTGGAAACAGTCTAGACTCTGATTAAAAATGCCCATAACTTAATCCATTTTATTCTCACGTTCCATACCTTTTTCTGAGGAAACTGGTGGTATATTGCTCCGTTAGCTTAGTCGGTAAAGCATCCTACTTATGTGAATATCAATAATTTGCATACCGTCTTTTGTCATAGGAAGATCATGGGTTCGATTCCCCTACGGAGCAACTTTTTGATCCATTGAGTTGACTGTAACATTCTCAGTGTGATGCATTTCTCACAATTCGAGGTGGTCAGTATTTCATTCGCGGGGTTATTAAAATGAAAAGTCATATGTCATGATTATGTAATGCATGTGTCATAATTATATAAGAACAAAGCAAGTCAAAAGGACAATAAATTGACTTTTCCAATTCAACCTCTAGAAATATAGTTTCTGAACCTTTTTACAATGCCTACATCGTTACCTACAGCCATCAAATCCATTTCATACGAGCCTGAGCTGGGCAAATTTCTCCTTTTTGGAGACTCCATCACGCAGCGAAGCTTCAGCCTTGAAGAAGGCCAGTTTGCCGACTCAGACAAGATGTTTATCTTTGGATCAGCGTTGACGGACCTGTTCAAACGAAGAATGGACGTAGTAGTCAGAGGATATGGAGGCTACACCTCAGAGCACGCACGATACATGGTAGAAGCTCTTTTAGAAGCTCTTCAGAATGTCAAGATTGCTACAGTGTTTTTCGGCTCGAACGACGCTTCGAAAGGTGGAAATCAGTCTGTTAGCGTTGAAAGATACAAGGAAAACATTCAGTTCATTGTTCAGCGAATGAAGCAAGCTGGAATCAAAGTCATTCTCATAGGGCCAGCTCCCCACGATGAAGTTCACCGATACCAATTATTCAACGGAGATCCCAATCCTCGTTCGACGTTATCGAATTTGCAATACTCTCGAGCTGCTGAACAAGTTGCAGTTGCTGAGAACGTTCCTTTCGTTGATCTTTGGCACACTTTTTTGGCATCTGTGGGCTGGCAGGAGGGTCAGCCTATTCCAGGGCACTTGGAAACCCATTCGGATATGAATAAAGACTCTGCAATTCGACATTTACTCAACGATGGGTTGCACTTCACTGGCCGCGGATACCAGATATTGTATGAGCAAGTTGAGAAGGCAATTAGAGACAGATATCCTGAGTTTGTTCCTGAAGCTCTTCCCTTTCAATATCCAGACTTTCGTCAAAATTTGTCTGATAAAAAGCCCAGCGATGCTAAGTTCATTTTTGAGAATCGTCGTTCAATATAGATATAGTTTTGTCATGTGACTGTCATTTCTCCAGTTTTTCAACTCCAACCAATTCCAATTCCTTTCTAACTTCTTTCCAACTACAAAGCTTTTCCAAAGTATTTCCAACTTTATCATGTCCAAGAATTTCATGTGTATTGTCCCCGACTTTCCCGGAGCTGTAAGTTGAGCATTCTTCACTGCCGCTAGAACTGCCGCTAGAAACTAACTGTTTGATTATTGCAGTTCAACAAACGTATGGAAGTCCGAAATGCTCATGTTAACAACGTTTTGGCCTCTGACAAATTGGAATTGGCCGGCGCTATTGCTGATGACTTTCCCAAGGAAAATGAAGTGCCTGCCATGAAAGGGTCTGCCGTGATTGTCAAGGCCGACTCTAAAAGTGAGGTCGTCGAGTTCTTGAAGCAAGATATCTACTTCAAGGAAGGAGTTTGGGACGTCGACAACGCGCAAATATATGCGGTAAGTGAGTCTGTAAATCTTGGTCTTATATACTAACTGGACACAGATCTTTACTGCGGTACGAAACGCTTTAGACAAATAAAACAATTGTAAATTGAAGAATAAAGAATACTAGATAATTATTAGATCTCAAGCCTTGCTCTCGGTGAAGTAGTCTTCCATCTCAGCATCGAGCTCTTCGACAGTCTTCTTGGGACGACGAGGAGCGCGAGGCTTAGCAGCCTTCTTAGCAGCAGGTTTTGCTTTGGCAGGGCCTTTTGGAGGAGCCTTTGAAGTCGAAGTAGCAGCAGATTTGGCAGGAGTTCTTAAAACGTTAGCCAACGAAACAGGGCAAGAACAATGAGTACTTACGGGTTGAAACGAGCAGAAAGCGGTTTCTTAGAAGGGTCCATAACAAGCTCGACCTAAACACAGAGTTAGAACAAAACATTGCAAACAAGAGAGTAAGCATACCTTCATATACTTTGCACCACCGTCAATAGCAGTACCATTGAATCTGTTTGTAGCCTTTGCAGCATCACCAGATCTCTTGAAAGTGATAGTAACCACGCCGGTAGGCTGGCCCTTGCTGTTGTATGAGAATTGGCATTGGGAGATTGGACCAATTTCAAGAGAAAAATAGTTCTAAACTGTTGGTAAACATGTCGAAATAAGAGGAAAACGGATCAAAGTCACTGGATCATAGATCGACGGCAAAGAGCTCTAGAATTGCAGCTTGTGAGTTAAGCAGAGGTCTGCGCGAAGAAACTTCAATACCAGCACGACAACACATTTCAAAATCGAATATAGAATCACCATCAAACAATATATTCTGATTTCTAGGGGAGACACAAGTCATCGACCCAAGGATCCAGTGACATTCTCACCGACCGAAATGCAAAAGAAACATACCCTAACAGCGGTCTCAGACACGTCAGTAGGCTGTTTGAAATGCGTATGTTAGTTTATCGTTGCTAAAAAAAAGGCATGTTTGTAAGAGTTGCCGGACATGTTGACGCTGGAGAAAAAGAGGACCGTCTCATAATCCGTTTGCAAAAAAAAACAAGGTCGACAGTGTGAAAAGTTGGTTCATGTGCATACCAAGTTGGAAATAATAATTCTGTCAGCGAGCTTAGATGCTTCGTCAATGACATTGATTTTAGGAGCTGGAGCAGGAGCAGCTTTCTTGGAAACGGCCTTTCTTGGGGCAGAAGGGACGCTGGATTTCGCGATACCGTTTGTTCTTTTGGAACGGCCGCCACGCTGGGGGCGAGGTTTGGCAGAGATGATTTCGTCTAGGGATTTATCAAGGTTTGCAGACATTGTGTTGATGGTGATGATGGGTTTGGAAGGAGGGACTGGATCTGGCGGTGGATGGAATGCACAGAGGTTGTAGGAAGGAGAAAGGGAAGAAAAAAGAGTGGGAAGGGAAGAAAAAGTGGAAAAAGGGTGTGGTAGTGTCGCATTCTATTGTGTTTCAAATTGCTGTAGACAAAGGAAGTTACCCGGTTTGGGAGTCCCGCCATTTAAATAAATGGGAGGTGGAGGTGGAGGTGGTGGGCCTGTGGTGGGTCTGTGCTGGAGTTGGCGAGAGCTGTGCTGTAGTTGGCGATTGTGGTGCTGTAGTTGGCGATTGTGGTGCTGGAGTTGGCGATTGTAGTGCTAGGTCTGTGCTAGGTCTGTGCTAGGTCTGTGCTAGAGCTGTGCTAGAGCTGTGCTAGAGCTGTGCTAGATCTGTATCAGGCCTCTGCTAGATCTGCTAGAGTTGATTTTTGTGCTAAACATTTGCTCCATCACATGATCACCATTATATGTACCTAATTTTCAGTTGATAGTCTCTACACAAAAAAACGTTGATGGACTTGACAATTGAGCAGAGGCAGGAATTGGACCGAGCACAAGAACTGTATGATGCAGTTCATGATATGGCGGTAGTTGAGCTGAAGAGAGAGGTGTCTGAAAACCTTGAAATCTGCAGCATATGTGAAGATATGAACATGGAGATACCCTTCTACCGCTGCCTGGAGTGCTGGACGACGCTCTGCGCAGAGTGTGAGAGCGGCGAGACGACGCACTCGAACCAGCACATGTTGCAAAAGATATCCACAGTTGTAGACCATCGCAACATTGACGCGCGACGACGGTGCCTAAATGTGGCGAGCTGGAAGACGCCAAAGAACCGAGAGTTTCATGAGAAGTTTGTAATGAAGCCATTGAACTACAGTTTCCACTACGAGGCGACGAAGGGGACCAAGATGCCGCCCGGTGAGAGCGAGAGTCTCATGGGCATGTTTTTGTCGCTGGTGACGACGGCGTGGGGATATTCGCCGACTGGAGTGCGGTTGGAGGAGTACGAGACTGCGTCGGTGAACGGGAATGTGCTCAAGTACTCGGTATGGGGGGTGATTGACAAAGACTCGTTTTGCGAGCTGTTTCCTACGGTGTACGGTCACAATGATTTTCTCATGGACTTTTTCTTTGCATTGTGGGACACAAAGCGGGATGGGGTGGTTGACTGTTTGGAGTTTATTCAGGGACATATCAACTTGACATATACTTTGGACGTGAACAAGTACAGGCTGTTTGCTGCGACGCTTTTCAGCGTGGAGCACGACGAGAGCCGCCGCGTTTTTACGTATGGGAGGAGCAAGGAGACGATGGAGCTACGGCTGATACTGGATTTGCTGCGACAGCTAATGTATTCGTATTTTGACATGTCGAAGCTGGTATTTGCTGACGCGATGCAGTTGCTGGAGCAGCAGCAGCATTTTGAGTCGAGTGGGTATCGTGGGGGGTTCAAGAGCAGGGCTGGTCGGCTTGCGACGGATGCGGATTCGCTGAAGGAGTTTGTGACACAGGAGCGCAAGCCGTTCGTTGTTCGGCCATGGAGTGAGGAGGTTGAGAGGGAGTACGGGGAGCAGGTGAATAGGAGCAATATGGATACGTATTTTTATGATGATGAGGTTTCATTTCGCACGGACACTCGAATGAATTATGATCCTGTTCCAGTAGATGCAGAGGTGAATGGGGATGTAGGTAATTTCCATGCAGAGATGGTAGAGCAGCAGTTATTAGAGTTACGAAGTTCGTTCAAGGACTTGGATTACAAAGTTTCTATGGTTGAGTTTGTAGGTTGGTTATCAAAGAATGAAGGTTTATCTGGGTTTATTATTTCTTGTATAGAAGCAGCGTTGATATAGTGAAATAAATGGAATAATAATAAAAATAAATAAAAATAAATAAAAATAAATAAAAATAAATAAAAATAAATAAAAATAAATAAAAATAAATAAAAATAAATAAATAAGATAATTTCTACTTGCTATTTTTTAACAAATAGAAATCAAGATAATAAACTTCTCATCTTATACTTGTGAATTTCCTAATTGGGAAATCGACAATAAAAACTTCCCGAGATTTAACAGAAAAATGTGAAAAAAAAGCATAATAAACATGATAAATAATGGAAAGCAGCTACTAAACTCTACAAAGTTGACAAATTTAACGAAAAATTACAAGTTTAATATTCTGCCTGTTCCGCGTGGTTTTTGTCGTGGCTTCCAAACTATCCGCCAAAAATTTACGCGGCATGCTTTTCCGTTAAAGAACAATCTTATATAAATACCTGGCGATAACTGTATAATTAAACTGTTTAAAATGAAATTGCAATATTGATTCGAGATTAAAGTCTAGAGTTAAGCGAAAGTCAAGATTCAAGTTAAGCCAAGATTCAACAGCAAAGACTCAACAGCAAAGACTCAAGGTAAGATTCCAAGACTCAAGTTAAACTTACGATTCTAGCAAAAACAACAATTATATTAAACAAAGATATATGAAAATAGAGGAAATATCCAGTGTTCAGTCTGGAGTCTGGAGTAGGAAATATCCAGTGCTCAGTCTGGAGTCTGGAGTAGAAATCATCCAGTGCTCAGTCTGAAATCTGGCGCTTAGTCTCGCTTCTCACCAGTCAAAGCACCAGGCATATAAACTGGCTTGATTACAAAGTAGGAGTTCTCCTTGGTCGCCAAACCAGCATAAGCATTGTACCAGGCAATCAAAGAAGTTATGAGTCCAAAGTAACCACCAATCTTGCCACAGACTGCGACACCTCCAAGAGTCTCAATGGTCAGGAACAAGAAGGTCAAGTCCAAGAAGAAAAACAAACTAAAGAAAGCAACGGTCGAGCGCAAGGTACACATCATCATGATGAAGGTAAAAAAGAACCAGCCCAAAAGGAAAAAGCCCACAACGATAGTCATATCCTCGCCAGAGTAGGCGTCAGCAATGCCAAAAGCATTGGTGTTGAGAGCTGCCCAAGAGAGCCAGAACCCTCCGTAACTAGTAAGAGCTGTAGCACCGAAGCTGTTTTCAACAACAACCTCCCACATGCCAGCCAGCACCTGGATGAAGCCTCCGTAGAAGTAGGCCAACCCAATCACACCCGCAGCGCTGTGGATGCCCCTAGCTCGGATATTGACCAAGCTCAGGACAAACGTAGTCAGAGCAAACGCGCACAGACCCAGGGGTGACGGGTTAGCAAACTTACGCGACGGAGCAGCGTGGAGACCCGGATTCATATCACCTCCAAACGCTGAAATCAGCTCTTGCTTGAGAAACTTGGTGTCGCCAATATGGAGATATTCGTCAGAGTCACCAGAAGTAGTGACTCTGGCAATGCGCTCAGAGTTTACGGTTTGTTGTTCGAGGTCAACTTGAAGTCCCATTATTAACGTGGTAGCAGTGGTAGTAGCAGTGGTAGTAGCAGTGGTAGTAGTAGTAGTAGCAGTAGTAGCAGTAGTAGCAGAGCAGCAGTAGTAGCAGAGCAGTAGTAGCAGCAAAACAGAACAGAACAGTAGCTGAACAATAGCAGAAGAGCAGTAGTAAATAAAAAGACAACTCAGGAGTCGGATGGTTTCTGTAACTATTTATTGATTAAAATATTAGGTTTCCTCGGAGAATATCTTCCATTTATTGGGTGTCTGCCCAGACTTGGTATTTTTACCATTCCCGGCCTTTTATCCCTCATGGAACGGTTTTTACCTGTTTCGGCAATATGCAAGCTCTCCCACACTTTTCTCGTTGTCCCACCACCACCACCACGTCGCTATAGTGTCTGTCGTCAGCAGCAACACCAAACATGCAGCCTGTGACCTTCACCGTCAGCATCACTGTGGCCCTGTACCTCGAGCCGGACTGCCGCATTGGTAAACTGCTCGCATTGTTCAGCACGCCGCGACAAATCAATCATCGTCTCATAGATCAGATGAAACATTTTTATTCCGACCAATCACTGTAGATCAATCAATAGCACGTGACCTATGACGTTGAGGTCACATGATTGTTCCGTTGGAAGCTGCAGGTAAGCAAAAGCCAAGTTTTTAGAGTTTGAGAGATGATCCGGCTGGAGCAATAGGACTGAAGTGGGAATGAAATCGTTGGACAATGGTGAACAAGAGTGAGTAACAATAGACATAATAGAAATAGAAGAAATAATAGAAATAATAGAAATAGTAGGAACTATAGAAGTAGTAGGAACTATAGAAACAATAGAAATAATAGAAACAATAGAAACAATAGAAACAATAGAAACAAAAGAAACAACAGCAACAATAGAAACAATGGAGTACCTACAATAAGAATATGGGGAATACCAACATTAAGAATATGGGGAATACCAACATTAAGAATATGGGGAATACCTGCAATACCAATACCAATACCTACAACACCAACACCAACACCCTTTACTATCTACAAACCCCTGAAGACCTCCACTAATACTAAAACATCCATTAATATTTAAATAATCACCACTTTTCATTATATTCTCCCGACTCTTGCTCAGTCGACTTCCTAGGCGGTAACTTGGGCGGCGTAGAATCAGAAGATTCCTTCTTCTGCAACTTAATATCGCCAGAACCAAACCTCCCTTTGATCGCACCCTTTCCTAGCCCCCGAACAATGGCCTTCCTCGAAATCCCCCTCGCATCAACATAAGTCAGCGTGCAATTCGTCACGGACCGCCCAAACTCTGAACTCACCTCCCGCGCTTCCTCTCCATACGAATGCCCAATCATACGAGAAGACGCAGACGCGGCTGACGATACCAACGTCCGCGTAGAAGCATCGACACCGTCCATGATTGTGGAAAACGCTACCAGCGACCGACTGAAAACGCTCGGATTGACCTTTGGCTTGCCTGCTGCCTTCTCGTCAGGCTTACGCTCAAACAGCTTCGACCCAAGCGACGCAGCCGTGCTGGATATCGCTTTCGTGGCCTTGTGTGTCAACTTGTAGCCTTTTCCAGTGTACTTGGACGCAATTTGCAGTCTGTTCTTCGTAGTGTCTGTAAACACTAATGGGTTTTCACGATCGTATCCAGGTCGCGAGTTCTCCCACCAGGTAGCAGTGGAGTCCAATCCTGCGGCTACTTTGTTGGACGCAAATACCAAAAACTTGGACACATTGGCGCCAGTGGACAAAATGCTATCAGATCCATCATACTCGATAACGACCACTTGATTCCCGTCTTCTTCGGACGGTTCTGGCGTTCCTGACGATCCGGGCCCTGACGATCCTGATGCTCCTGAGGACTTTTCACCAGCGCTCGCAGAATTAACAAAAACTTGATTCTTCTCACGGTCAATGACTATTTCCACCGGCGTCTTGTCGTAGGCCAGGTCTTTCGACTCCGTGAAGGTGAAATCAGAAAGGCTGCCTACTTCTCTGCCATCTTTAATATCAACCAGCTTCAAGCTCCCGTAGTCCTCTTTGTTCGTCTCGGGAAGCGAGCAAAACTGCTTAAAAATTACCTCTAAAGTATCTGCATCCCCAGAATCTGGAACGCTTATACTAAACTCCTCCCCTATAAACTGACCGTCCTCAGTAAACTTGAATACTCCCTCCGACTGTCTATGGATTTGAGTGATTGCGGGCAGTGGAATTGAATTTTTCGACGGAAACGTAGCGTGCAAAAAGGTTTGGTTCTCTTTAGCAATTGTCACCACATACAAATAAAGCGTTCCTGTCACTGATTCATTCCCAGAGTGTGTCTCCAGAACGTTATCAACTTCTAACAGCAAACGCTGTTCTTCTTCATCAGATTTGGCTACCATGTCTGGGGTGTCTGTGTTGGCTCTTTACTGGCTCTGTACTGATTTTATGTTTGCTGCTGATTTAAAGACAAATTATGGCCCTTTTATACAGTTGGTAGACTTGTTTCCAGCTGAACCCAATATTGCCGGGCGTTAACTCTCTTTGCCTTCCTCCCCCAGCCACAAGCTCAGCCCCTGCTTTCAACCTGTCAACTTGTGTTTGGCTACGCTAAGACACTCTCTCGAAATCACAATTTATTAAGATTTATCTGGTCTATATCATACCGCAGCTAACTGAACGTATTTGAAATGAAAACTTGGGTCGTCTTTAAAGCATTAAACTTAACCTTGGAGTTCGGTGACTGCATCAACTCCATAATCTTCAACTTGACCCCAGGAATCTTGGTCAACACTATTATCGACTCCGGCAGCTGGTTAATGACATGATAGATATCATTCAGTAAAATGGCATTGGACTCGTCTCCAGCGTTCTCACTGTCCAAGAGCAGAGTAGTCAGCTTCTTCAAAAGAGACCAGTTCTTGTCCTTGAAAATATCCTTATTCTCGCTCCAGAAAAGCTCGTTCTCATGCACAGGAGACCAGCTCAAATTATTGGAGTTGATCTCAAGTAAATAGTGGTCAATAGTAGACAACTTGGCCTCAATGTCTGTCAGCTTTGTCGACAAAGTAGACAAGTCGTCAATCAACTCATCGTCCGACCATTTTCTCTCGTTCAGAGTCTTGATCAGTACCAATCCGTTGTTCACCAACATGATCTCAAGTGCCTTACTATCTTTCTCCGAGATATTAACAAGTGTGGAAATTGAAACTCGAATAATCTTTTCCTTAACCGACACCTTGACGATATCAAACAAAATAGGAATCAGAACATTCAGCGAAATTGGAATAACCGAAAATGAAAGCAGCCAGAAAACTAGTAGAGTCGTGTATTGCAGTTGTAGATTGTTGGTGGAGCTCTTCAAAATTGTAATCAATGTATTGGCATAGTTGGGATTCTTCACAAACAGCTGTCGATAGCTCTTATTCTGCTTGAAGAGTAGCACATACACTTGAATCGAGAATTCCTGCAAGTTCTGTTCGTTCTTCAAGGCCAGCTTCTTGTTCACTTTTTCAATCAAAACAGAAACAACATCCAGCTCAGTCTTCTTGCTTAGCGACAAGAACAAAATGATGTTTTTGATAGTCAATAACAGCTGAATCTCATTGTCGGTCTCAAGACACTTGAGAAGAATATCCCACAGACTATCTTGGTTATTTTGCAAAACAACTAATCCGAATTCTCTGTCTTCTTCAATCAAATCAGCCAGCAAGCAAAGTAAGTACTTCTTAACATCATCTCTCGAGATACTGGCCAGCAACTTGATGATGATATTACTGTAATTGACCTCATCCTTCTTGATAACAATCAACTTCTTCTCAATTGACAACTTTTCAACAGATTTAATCAGCGTACCGTCCTCAGTGCTCAAGAGATTGGCCCGAATGTATCCTTCCCAAGGAATCGGTCGCTGTCTAATGTTATTTTGAGTTTCCTCCAAAATTACACTGGAAAACAGAGGTTCCTTCTTAATAGTTAGGCTCGCGTTATATCAATTGATCAGATCTCCAACATACCTGGCTAATTCTTGTCATTCTATCAGTGCAAGCTGTCTATGTTCGTAGAGCAAACGTGGTATGAGAAAGGAGGAGTGGCTGCAAAAAGTAGGCAATTAAATAATTGGCTTCTCGCGCGGTCTTAAAGTTACGCATCCAGCCTCAAATTTACGCTTGATTATTCTTACGGGCTTAAATATATGTCTGGTTTACTTATACATTTTATATCAAACTATCCTCGTTTCCACTTCCAGAGGTACTCCTATTGATATTAATATGGTACTTTGCTTGTGGTTGTAGAGGTGTCGACCAAGAGTTGGTTGCAGGTTGCACTGGGTTAGAAGATGAAGTATTTTGTGTCGTTGACGTTGGCTGAATAGGCGTTGACCAACTGTTTGTAGATGTTGGCTGGAGCGGCGTGGACCATGAGTTGTTTTGTGTTGCTGAAGTAGGTGTTGACCAAGAGTTCTGTGTTGCTGAAGTAGGTTGAATAGGTGTTGACCAAGAGTTCTGCGTGGTCGTCTGCGACGACACTGGATTCATGGGCGTTGACCAACTTGAGGTCGAGGAAGCCCATGAGCTCTGTCCCTGGGGTTGAAGGGGTTTTAGCGGAGAAGAAGTTGGATTGTTCGATGTCTGACCAAATGAAGGCGATAAGGGCTTCATACCTCCTAATGGATTGGAATTGAGATTGGACGTTGAAGCTGAGCCAGTAGAGGTTGCCCAGCTTGGCTTTTTAGGCTCCAGCTTGAGCGCACCAAATGTGCTAACTGGCGTCGAACTTCCAGATGAATGTTCCCCAGGTTTGTTCTCCAGATGCTTATTCACAGCATGGCCACTAGAAGAACTCAACGTCGTACTGCCATACAATAGATTCTCAAATTTATCTCCAGTAACAGTTGCTTCAACAGTCCTAGATCCTATATCTGATGGGAGACCAGACCCTTCCTTCTCCAGCTTCTTACTGTGATCTCTTCCAATTCTTTCGACTGTCTTATTGACAGTCTCCACGAATCTGTTAAAGCCTCCTCTGTCAATTTTTGCTTCTAATCCCAGGCTCAAAACTAGTGGTACCATAGAAGCAAGAGTCTCGACATCTGCTTCATTGGTCTCAGATATTTGCTCGTAAACTGACAAAGCAGCTAAAGCTACTCTTGCATCTCGAGTTTTCATTCCTTGAAGTAGGGGTAGTAGCTTTGTAGTAATTGTAGCTTTATCTAACCCACGCTTGAGTAGATTTTGGAATGCTGATAGCGTAGCGATCTTGACTGTCAGGTCGGTTGTTTGTGAGAAAACGCCGCTGAGAACAGGGAATATGGTGGTTTTAAGTGTTATGAAATCAAGATCTGTCAAGAGTAATGGAAGTCGCTCAAGTGCAAGTGCTTGAGTAGCTGGGGGAGCCGTCGACAATGTCTCTAAGAATATTGGTAAAATAGAATCCGTAAAGTCCGATTTGCTCAGACGTGATTGCAATGTTTCTATATGTGCCAAAATCGCAGTTTGCGCACCTAGACTGCCCTTCACTTTCTTGATACTAGGAAGGATTTTCTCAGTAAACCCAAGCTGGCTCATATCTTTACCAACTCGCAGAATAGTACCAGCTATCGACTCAACAAGTGTCTCTTCTTTGCCTAGTTCTTCTAGCAGAGTTGGCAATATTTTCTTCTGGAGAACAGACTTTGGAAACTGGTCAATGACACCTGGAAATCCAGTCATAAATGCTTCTTGTTCAGGTACAGATTTCATGGGGAAATTATCCAAAAAATTAATAGTCCGTATGAGTACGTTATCAAATAATGCGCTGGTTTTGATTTGATCGAGTGTCATACGTTGGCTCGGGTCTCTTGCTATCAATCTAGGGATCATATCAGCCAAATACTTGGGGATCCTATCGTCTCGTAGCACTCTAGTAATACGAGAGAACTCCCCTTTATACATGTTGGAGTTGTTTTCAGTCTTCATTGGAGGTGAAAATGTAAAGAGGGCAATCAGCAAACAGCCCAGACTGAACATGTCGTTGGCCATGTCCAGCTTGTGATCCAAAACCAGTTCTGGAGCTGAAAAATCTAAATTCACCTGAACAAATCCAGGGAGTCGAGGGTCCATCCGGGGAAGAAAGAAATCAGTACCACTAGCACGGTTCTTTAAATCTTCGACAAAACCCAAGCCAGATAACTTCCAATCTCCTTTGGTATTGACCAAAACTGAAGACGGTTGGACATCCAAATGAACCAATCCTGCTGCTCCTTGCACAAACTCTAGCCCTTCAATAACCCGGAGTAGACCTTTTTGAATAACGACCTCGTCTAGTTCACCACTCTCTAGACTGCTTGATCCTACTCCTGATGAGTTTACATCAATCAAATGCTGGAGTGAAGTTGTCAATGGCTCGGTAACAAACCTCATTGTATTCTTAGATTCCTCCAATGGCTCAATGAGCTTGACCAGTGCCGGATGGCGAAGTTTGGCAAGAGTAGCTACCTCTCTTCTCAGTCGGTCGTAAACCTCAAGCGTAGTAGACTTGGACATATTGTTCCGACTAATGTAGTTTTCCAGTCTCTTCTTGTCAAATATAAACACCGAAACCTAGGTCCACCAGCAATTAGAACGATACTTGAGCCCACAAACATCTTCAAACTCACGTTTTCTCCTGATGATTTCGTCTTTGCATTGTGAACTGCCCACGGCCCTGCCATGAAGGAGTGATTCGGCGAAATGCCATAGTTTGATGTGATAGAACCACCTCCAACTTTAGTAAGAAAGGCAGTTAGCGTTTGAAACTCAAAACTCCAGTCTGAATAGCCATAGAAGCACCAATTGGGCTTTGAATCTGCAGTCCGTCCAGTGCTCAGCATACTTACAGGCTTTTAATGCGCTGGAAAACATCACTCTTCAGCAATCCTCTGTATAATCTCTGTCTAGAGTACAAGATTTCAGACACAAGATGGTTTGTGACAATGTGTTGAGTTTTAATTTGAACTTGGCTGTGACTATTCAACCCTAGCCCAAAACAAAATTTGACCTCAGAAATCGTTACAATTCATAAACTATCAATAAATATAATTAACTATAAATACGTGCAATTCATTCCATCTACTGTTGGACTTTAGTTTTTTTGGCTGGCGGAGCCATATCCTCTAGACAGTCAATCTCATTACTGGTATTCATCAAAAACTCGTCGACGTCGAAGGTAGGATCAGTATCAAATGAATGGCTTTGTCCAGGGTTCAGCTTTTGGATCTTCTCTTGAATCCTGCTCAGAGAGTCTCCTTGATAGCTGATGTTCTTGATGATGGAGTCAATGTCCCTAGAGTTAGCTAGCAGTTGCTGGGCCGTAGCATCGTCGTGAAGGATTCCTTGCTCAGCTCCGTAGAGTGCATCTGTGACCAAAGGATCACCACCTATCATGGCGTCCAGGCTGGGCGAGTTGAGATATTCCATGCCAGGCACTGTTGTGGGCGGTTGCTTTTGCAGAGATCTCGGTGAAGCAGAAGGAATATGAGAAGGATTAGGTGAAGTGTAGATATTGTTTTCAACTTGGCTGTTTGGAGTAGTGAAGTCGAATTGTTTTCTTCCATTTTGATGGAGCATTATTTGGTTGTTTGGAGTTAGCTTTATTTCTTCTGGGGAGGACATGACTGTGAAGGATTGGGGTGAAGTGTCGGTGCTCTGTGATGTGCCGGAGTCACTGATATGGGAAGCAGATTTCTGGGGGTCTTCTGAAGGGGTGACAGTAGATATCCTGCTGCTTGATTTCGATGGCGATTTGCTCATAGCATCTGGCTTTGTGTTGCTGGATATCAGTTCTTCGATAGCTGACAGTGGGAAGTTGCCTTGGTTGAGTTCTGAAATCTGCCCGTTGCTAAGGTCTTCAAGGCTGGGAGGTAGAAGCAGCTTTTGCTGTTTCTGCGCTGGATTTGAAGACCCATTGGAGTCGTTCACAAACTTTCCTTGGGTCGTATATAGCGAGGCCAAAAATCGCAGTATTCTTTCAAAAGTTTCGGCGTGCTTTTTGTGCCGTTCTCTTGAATCGTAGCACTCTCTCCAGAGCATTTGGTTGTCGCTTCTTATTCTATTCAAGTCTGATGCTATATCCATTTGATTCATTTTTATCAGATCCAGCTCGTCCAGTATCCGGCCGATATCACCTTCATCTTCATCATCGCTGCCCTTTGAGCTTTTGTTTCTGACTATGTTATCCAGCAAATCCTCCCGGCCTCGAATGAAATACGGTGATTTGAACTGTCGAATTTCATCTCCAGACTGTATGGCCCCCGAGGTGATATCTTGAACCTTATGCCAGCCATACATGTTCAATTGCCGGACAAACGACGAGTAGTTACTGTGCTTGAAATATTTGGGAAGGATCTCTTTCTCAAAGTTTTCTTTGCTGAGTACTTTGAAGCTCTCACCGTCTGGAGTCCATTGAATGTATTCTTCGTTGGACGAATCGTTGACCATATTCCATAGTTTCAGTATGAACGCTGGCCGTTTTGCAGGTCCATTGCTAGCATTTCTCTTGTGTTTGCCATTTGTAATTCGTTTGACACTTGGACGTTTCACTCCAGCGTTCTGCGAAAGATACTGAGACTGCTGCTGTTGCTGATGCTGTTGCTGATGCTGCTGTTGATGCTGCTGTTGATGCTGCTGTTGATGCTGCTGTTGCTGCTGTTGCTGCTGCTGTTGCTGCTTTGAAGACATTACAAAGAGAGCTGGAAAAAGGCGAAATTACCGTAGATTGGCTTCAAGTCGGCCAACTGTTGGTATTGTAAAGTCAATTCTTATAATGGTAAAACAATGATTCAATCACAAATAGACATAGACACAACTATCTTTAAAGCTTTTCAAAACGAATACCGCACAGTTGGGAATAATATGTGTGTAGAGGGTGATGTGGAGGAAGCAGGATTTGATTTCTGTTTATTAACTATTACTGAAATTATTATTATGGCGGTCCACGCTTGTTGAGCGAGCCACACTTGGGAGGTTCAAAAATTTTATTTAAGCTCGCAGTGAAACTTTCGTCCGGGTAAGCTTATTAATGATTAGTCAGAGATGATGTGAATGTAATTCACCAAGAAAAAAGGTTTTAGGGCTGGAGCCCTAAGAGAAGAAGATGTGACTGTTTAAGGGTTCTTTTTTGGGCAATTCCAAATTTTTCTCAGGTTTTGGGCATACGAGCGAGCAAGAGAATCTGAAAAAAATTGTTTTGGAGGTAGGACGGGAATTTTTTTTCTCTTTTCCTTTCCCTCTGAATTGTACGCATTCGACTTCGATACCAACAGTAATCAGCAATGGCCGCTACTACCGTTCCTACTAAGAATGAGGTTTTTCCTCCTGAGTCCTTGTTGAAGAAGAACAAGACCCAACAAGCTCTATCTGAGAAGGCTGCTGCCGACAAGGCTGCTTCCAAGAAGGTAAGCAAATTCGACACTGCGATGTGAGAGACGAAGAAGAGGCAAGGTGATGAAAACCCAACCATTATGAATGACTAGCTTGCACGCGATGCTGTCTTCACGTTAACCATCTTTCGGGACTGATAATATATGCTGCTTTTCTGGTACTTCTTCGTCTCGGACATTGGCCGTCTGTTTGATCAGAGTCTAACAAGAAACTTTTATAGGCCGCTCAAGAGAAGAGAAAGGTCATCTTTGAGAAGACTGCTGCTTACGAGAAGGAGTACTACGATGCTGAGCGTGCTATCATTGAGAAGAAGCGCGCTGCTAAGGCTGACGGTTCCCTTTACGTTGCTCCTGAACCCAAGTTGATCTTCGTTGTTCGTATTAAGGGTATCAACAAGATTGCCCCCAAGCCCAGAAAAGCCCTTCAATTGCTCAGACTTTTGCAAATCAACAACGGTGTCTTCCTCAGAGTCACCAAGGCTACTAAGGAACTTCTTCGTTTGGTCGAGCCCTACGTTGCCTACGGCTACCCCAGCAAATCTACCGTCCGCAAGCTTCTCTACAAGCGTGGTTACGGTAAGATCAACAAGCAACGTATTCCTCTCGTCAACAACCAGCTTATTGAGGCCAACCTTGGTCAATACGGTATTGTCTCTATGGAAGACCTTCTTCACGAGATCTACACTGTTGGTCCCAACTTTAAGCAAGCCAACAACTTCCTCTGGCCTTTCAAGCTCTCCAACCCTAACGGTGGCTGGGGTGTTCGCAGAAAGTTCAAGCACTTCATTGAGGGTGGTGCCATTGGTGACCGCGAGGAGAACATTAACCAATTGATCAAGGCCATGAACTAAGTTGTTTTTCTAAAGCCTCATAAAATTTAGTTAAATGTAGATCTTGTTTATTGAAAAATTAATATGGTATTATGTATGGGAAAATTTTTCATGTTTTGTAAGTCACGTGGGATTAACGATTAACGAAGGAAAGGTGGATAAACATGGAAAGGTGGATTAACGATTAAAAGGTGGATTAAAAAGGTGGGTTAATGATTAAAAAGATGGATTAAAAAGGTGGATTAACCAGATTGATAAACCAGATTGATAAACCAGATTGATTAACCAGATTGATTAACCAGATTGATTAACCAGATCGATTAATATAGAAGGAAAACAAATAGATCAACTAACAGATATAAAAGTATGAATTAACTAACATATAAGATTTTGTGTATTGTATGTTTTATTCTATATTGTATGCTCTACGCTATGCCCTTCAAACCACCTCCAACAACCTCCAACCACCCCTACAAACTATCTCTACCATCTCTACCACCCCTACAACCCCCACAACCCCTACTCTTTCCTTCTCCTAAACTGTCACTTTTAATACAACATCACATGACCTAAAATTCTCCCAAAGAAATTTTTCTTGTATATTTGAAAATTGTTCCCATACAAAACCATCTACACCATCACAATGGCTACAGACTTTCCAGACCAGATAAACGGATTTATCGTCGTTCCGGTGTCGTTACGACCCTCAGAAGAGCCGGTATACCACACGCTATATCTCAAACGACACCAAGTGAACAAACGAGCACAGACAACTGACGAAGGAGAGACCGACGAAGCAGAACGAACAGTGTTTGCAGTCAACCTACCGTCTCTGACAACTTTCAATCACATAAAGCATTTCTGTAACAAGGTGGCCGACGTCCTTGTTGACGACTTCACACAAGATCCAAACATTCCAAACTCGGGGAAAATCATTCTAGTCGATAAGGCGGCAGCAGGACGACTGGTCGCAAAGGCGAAACAATTGCATAAACTGAAGGAACCAGCACATGTATGGACACCTTCTACTGACGACGGAGTGAGCTACGGGTTGAAGAAGTATTTGGCCAAATCTCTAGGGAAATACAAATCGCATGACAAACTCCAGAAGCAGGTTGATCTGTATATGCTGAACTTCAACAAGGCAGAGGCTCGCGAGCTGGCGGACGTGAAATCGCTGGGTGCTCAGGTAGATGAAGATGGATTTACCATGGTGGTTTCGCGCGGTAGAAAGTCCAAGGCTGACATGGCTGAGGGTGTTAAGATGTCTGAGGACCAAGCGCTTTCGTCTTCTGCTACCAGCAAGAAGAGATCTAAGGAAAAGCAAGACTTTTACCGATTCCAGATTCGAGAGAAGAAGAAGCAGGAGACTAATTTGTTGTTGAAGAGGTTCAAAGAAGATCAGGAAAAGATTCAGGAGTTAAAAGAAAAGAAGAGATTCAAGCCATATTAACAATATGTGCAGGATTAAGCTATATTAGAGCAGTGCTATATTAAAGCAGATTCCTATATTAAAGCAGAGAACAGCCATATATTAAAACAGAAAACAGCCATATATTAGAGAACATCTTTATATTAATTCAGCGATATCCTATATTAAAACAGAGAACATTCCTAGAGATCCCTATATTAGAGAACATCTTTAGAGATCCCTATATTAGAGAACAGCCCTAGAGATCCCTATATTAGAGAACAGCCCTAGAGATCCCTATATTAGAAAACAGCCCTAGAGATCCCTATATTTGAAAACATCTCTAGAAAACATCCATATATCAGAAAACATCCCTATATTAGAGAACAGGATAGAAAATATATTGGGACTCAATATAAATTAAAATGCAAATATATCTAACACATTAAAAAGCTGAGCTCGTTGGAAACTATGAGACCAGATTCAGAATTGAACTTGTAGCTAATGTCAATGTCTAAATCTCTATTGTTTTTGGCATTAGGCTTGCTTGAAATGTTACCAGTAATGACTTCTCCACGATTAACGTCTAGGACATCCTTCAAGTAAAAAACGGTCTGTTTCCAGTGAGTGTATTTAGCGTGGGGGCCAGTAGAGAACTTGATGGGGATCTCACAGTTGCCAAACTCGATATCAAACCAGACAATGAGAGCGTGGACTTGGTCGTCTCTCGTAGCCTTGATGGAAAAGCTGCTCTGGAAAGCCAGATCTTCAACTTTCACAGTATAAAGGTCGAGAGTGCAGATGTTGTGGGATGTAGTAGCAATGTTTTTCATGTCAACAGTGTCAACCAAAGGCTCCGAGAGAACAACCTCTTGGAAAGGACTGTAGTCAAATCCATACACATCGTTCCAAAAGCCAATCTTTTCCTCCTTGTACTCTGCGTCTTCAATTCCAGCAATGTGGATTGTAGCTTTGTCGGGCATGATCAAACCTCCTTCAACCAGATACTTGTCTCTGGCGTAGAGAACAGTGTCCAACATGGATTCGTATAGTAAAAAGTATCCCATCCATTCAGAAATGATGATGTCTACCTTGGGAAAAGGGAGCTCGATTTCCTCCATCTTTCCCTGGATCAAAGTGATTCTATCAGAGAACCCGTTCAAGTCCACGATCTTTCGGGCCATGTTGATGATGTTGGACATGTCTACACCAATAACGTGTTTGGCACCGGCTCTGGCAGCGAACATTGACAAAATACCGGTTCCACAGCCAACATCTAAAACGACCTTACCTTTGAATAAGTTTGCATTCTGGTAGATGGCAGATCTGTAGGCCAGAGTTCTCGTGTGGTCTTTGAGCATCTCCTCGTGGATGCCAAAGTGGTCATAGGAGTTGAAGTATCGTTGCTCTGTATAAGCAAGTTCTTCGCCTTTGGCGTTCAATTTTGGTGTAGAAGTCATGCTTGGAGTTGAAGTTGAGAGTTAAAGATCAAGTTGAAGTTGAAAAAAAAGATTGAATTTTAGGTTGCAGACCAGTTTTTGTATTTTGTCTTGTACGTGGAAATTTTTCTTTTCTCCCAACTAGGTTTCCATGACAACTCCCCCAACCCTATTACTAAGTCATTGCTAATGACATTATATAATTCATTTTCACATTTTGTCCTTGTGACTTGAGCGGCAGAAGGAAAAAAAAAAAAAATCCCATTTGATTTGTTTGATATAAACTGTCCCATAAAATTACCATAATTCTAATAAAAAAAAAATAAAAAAAAAAATAAAAAAAAATAAAACTGACTCAATGAAGACAGTTTTAACTTTAGGTCAATTGGTATAGAACTTATGGACATTCACTTGAATCAAGATGCCTCCTGCTAAACAGTCTGGTTTAGCTGCCATCAACGGGAAATTTCATCCTTATATCGCTACCGACAGTACCAAACCTTCGACAGGACCAAAGCAGCCTGAAGTAGAAGCCAAAACCTCTCAGAAACCGAGAAAGAAGAAGACCTCCAGGGCGTGTAACCACTGCCAGAAAGCCCATTTGACGTGCGACGAAGGTCGACCGTGCCAAAGATGCATCAGAAAGGGCACCTCGGACACTTGCAAAGACGGAACCAGGAAACAGGCCAAATATCTCATGGATGTGCCTCCTCCAGCTCTCATACCGCCTTCTAAACCAGAGAGCACCAGTAACAGATTCTCTTCCATGATCCTTCCAAACAACTCTCAGAATATCCCATTACCGCCGTCTCCACCAAACGGCCAAACGCAATTCGTCAACAATTTCGATTTTAGTTCCAGAGCTGCGGATCTAGAATACTCGTCGATATCCAATATGCTGGGCGATACGTCGCTGTTCACAATACCAACAGAAGCTGCTTCAGGACTTGCTCAGGTCAAGGCACAACCAGGACGGAGCCAGAATCAGAGTCTACAGATTCAGAATCAGAATCAGAGCCAGAGCCAGAGCCAGAGCCTACAGATTCAGAGCCAGAACCAGAACCAGAGCCTACAGAGTCTACAGACCCAGCCAACCCAGACAAACTCGCTACAGAACCAACATCAGTCTCAACAGCCACAGCTCCCTTCAAACTATAGCACTACGCCCATCAGCCACCTGCTGGACACCCCAAACTCAGATTTCTCCCCTGCAGCCAAACCAGCTGAAGTCCTGCTCAAACAAAGTTACGATACCCCCGAACAGGTCTACTCCAAAGTCACCGCGCCCTTCCCATACACTGCTGGATACCATTTGCTGATTTCATATTTACGCAGCCGGTTTGCACGACCTCAGCTCATGACGCTGGCCAGATCAATGGCCGCCTATAGACCCTCGTTCATAGCTACGACGAAGACGCTGAAGGAGGACGACCTCATATTCATGGAAAAGTGTTTTCAGCGGACGCTGCTTGAGTTTCACAAGTTCATCAACAGCAGTGGAACGCCTACCATTGTATGGCGGCGAACCGGACAGATAGCGGCAGCCGGCGCTGAGTTTTGTATGCTTACTGGATACAAATACCATGAGCTGGTGAGGGCCGAAACTCCTCGGTTCATTATGGAGTTGATGGATGATGGGTCGGTGACGAAGTACTTTGAAGTGTTTACGACGTTGGCGTTTGGGGATTCCAGAGGAGTTATTATGACGGAGTGTACGCTGATTAAACCGTCAGGCGAGCCAGTTCGAACGGCTTGTACGTGGACTGTGAAGCGTGATGTTTTTGATATTCCCATGATGATAATTGGCAACTTTTTACCAATTCTGGATTGAAGTTTTGTACGGGAGTTTTTTGATTTTTATTATAATGATTTTATACTGGGGTTTTGGTCTTATTAGATTGGTGATTGTGTCTGGATGAATCCGGGGAACAAGGTGGATTGGGACATTGGCCATTGGGACATTGGGGAGATATAGAGTGAGCAAAGCAGGTGGAGAGCAGGAATGGGCAAGTGATGATTGAGTATAGAATATCATATTTGGTGCATTTAAAACAGCTATAGCAGCTATAGTCAGTTATAGATATATCTACAGCCAGTTACATCTACAGCCAGCTACATCTACAACCAGCTACATATACAACCAGCTACAACTAGCTACATCACAACTTTAACTACTCCGAATTTAGATCTCAATACAAATCACTGCTCCAACTTCAACCAATTCCTTCTCACACAAAGCCAGATTAAGATGTTATCTCTTGCTCTCGAGTGTCTTGCTATAGAAATGCCATGCCTCGAAACACACTGGGCTTCACGTCGGCGATTGGCGCATCCAGCGCGTGTTTAGCTCTTCTTCGTCACTCCCATAAGCCTTCTCGTATCCTCCATTGGCTAAATGAACTTCGTCTTGTACCAGTTCTCCATGAAAGTCAAATCACGAGAAACGAATGTAAAGTGCAAGTCCATGAAAAAGCCTTGATAATATCTCAAAGTCAGTCTCTGGTAGCAGAGTCAAAAAGCCTTCTCAATTGTCTTTCACTGTTGTTGCTTCTACTCCAACTCTACCCTTTGTGAATGCTCCTTCACTGCTCCTTAGCCATATCGCACGGCTTAAGTATTAGAGTGCGTTACGAATGAATTAATTACTTATAAATTAGTTTATATACGACATTTTGTTACGCATATAGCTCATGAATATAAATCCTCCATATTTGAATACTTGAGCCAATTGCCCATACAGTTCTCCGGACTGAGGCCAGTACCGTCAGAGTGCAGCCCAGGAATACATCCTTTACACTTTTGCGAATTCGGGCAGTTGAAATATGGAATGTGTTGATAGCCAATATCCTTAAACCAGTGGATTTTGCTCGAGTCTTCAAACAGCCCAAGCGCAATACTATGGACCGGCGCATCTCCCCATCTCTCGTAGAAAAACCCTCCATTGCGATCAAGGTGCTCAAAATACTCCTCGTAGGGCTTTGAGCGCCAGAAATCCATATCGCCAATCTCAAAGTTTGACCAAAAGTGGCACGTCGAATAGCCGTTGGCCTTCTGATTGTGGCCAGGTCGCTGGACAGCATCGGTCAGCCATCCTATCGTACTGTTAGGATGGACATACTCAGGATGCTGCGCAACAAACTCCAAAGTCGTAGGCCACAATGTCTTGATGCTCTCAGGCGAATCGTACAGATTGATAACAAACCCGTAGGTCTTGTCGTTGTCCTCCATAAACTTGAACAGATCATAGTCGATATCACAGAAATAGTGGGTATTGGGCTCTACTCTCCAGTACCATCTGTATTTGAGCAGCCTGGGTAGCTTGTAGAACATGCCTGAGTTCCATCGACACATTCTATGGTAAGACATCATATCTGCGTACTGGACACCCTCTTCAGCCAAATGTCTGGCCGAAGCATTAAAGAGCGCAGGGTCAATCCAGTCGGGCTCTACCCACTGGTCTTCTGGGATGACTTCGTAGTTGATTTGGGATTTGGTGAGCACCTTGGTTCGTGCAATGAACTCTTCGGTGAACGGCTTGTCGTTGATGAATGTCCAAGGGTAGTGATACTTTTTGTTGAAGGTATCTTCAATCTCTCTGATTGTGGGAATGAGCGTTTCCAGTTCTTCGTTTCGCACCAGGCTGAGAAGCGTGGCGTTTGCGAGGGCGTAGAGCTTTTCGCCGGGAGGTCTGTGGAGCGGTTTAGCAGATCTGGGCTCGCCGATATCCTTCATCAACGGGTTCTTTGAGATCCAGTAAGGGTATGTTGGAGTCCATTTGTCTACTTCAATGTTGGAGAGCAGAGTGTAGGAGACGATACACGAGGAAACAAGAAGGAAAACGAGAGTCAGAACCAGCGTTCGTGATCTAAATCTGATGATGCCTAAGGGAACCATATTCAGGCGATGTAGTTTTAAAAAAAAATGGCGTTGATAGTAGAGGGAAACAGGAAAGGTTTATTTCAGTCTACCTGGAAGTTTTAGAACAAAAAAAAAAAAAAAAAAAAAAAAAAAAAAAAAAGGCTTCTCACTGCTTTGGGATTTTCGGCATTTGTTTGTCTTCCCACTGTTTTTGACCGTCGCTGCCATGAAGTAAGTCTGTTCTGGAAGTGTTCTGGAAGTGTTTTGAATGTGTTCTAACTTTGGTGTAGCAATATTCGTCAGGTTGAAAAACTGAATCGACGCGAGCTTGAAGCTGGAACGTCTATAGGAGCTTCATGGCACAATGACTACAATGACACGGCCTATATCTTTTTTGGCGGGCTTCAGCCCGAGCTCAATGAGGGCGACGTCTTGACGATATTTTCGCAGTATGGCATTCCTGTGCATGTTCGACTGGTTCGCGAGCGAGATACTGGCAAATCTCAAGGCTTTGGGTTTCTCAAGTATGAAGATCAGAGGTCAACTGTATTGGCTGTTGACAATTTGAATGGAGCAGATATATTGGGTCGAAAGTTGCGAGTTGATCATACTTATTTCAAGTTGAAGGAGGATGAGGATCCAGAGGTATTAGAGTCTGAGATGAAGTTTGATGATTATTTAGTTGAGCAGATGGAGAAGGAAGATAGGGATTCAAGGACGAGGGATTCAAGGACGAGAGAGTCGAGAACGGGAGAATCGAGAACGAGAGAGTCGAGAACGAGAGACTCTAGATCAAAAGGCTCGAGAGACTCAAGGCATTCAAGAACTAGAGACTCACAAGGAATAAGAGACTCACGAGAGTCAAGAATGAAAGATTCTGGAGAGTCACGAACACGAGAATCACGAACAAGAGACTCTAGAGACTCGCGAACAAGAGACTTTACAGAACCACGAACAAGGGACTCTAAAGACTCTCGAACTAAAGACTCTAGATCCTCTCGAGAACCTCGAACTGACTCCAAATCTTCTAAATCTTCTAGATATCGATCTAAAAGCCCTCCCACTCAAAGTGATTTGGAAAAACAACTAGAAGACCCAATGGCCGACTACTTTAAACACAAATCGCCTTCTCGCAATTGATATCGTCGTCTCTTTGCACTATGCGATCAATATTAAACCTTAAAACATGTTCTCATTGACCCACCAAAAGTTTAAATTGCCCTTACTGCTAAGGAAATTTTCCTTCACTCTTGCTATCTATGTAACGTTACCTCTCCGTCAAACGACTGTAGCATCTACACCATCTCAAAGCTTCCATATGAGTTCCTTAAATCAACGAAACAAACCGCCGACAGACTCCCACGATTCTGAAAGGATACCAATGACCCCCAAACGACCAAACACACCTAGAAACAAGGTCTTTAATCTCTTTCGACGGTCCTCCTCCTTCTCAAGACCGCTCAAGCTGTCCAGTCTACACAATGTAATCACTCCAGAGTCCTCGCCAGTGAACACGCCTTTTCTCATCCCTTCCACCGCATTCAAGCACAGTAGCACAAACAGCATCTACCGAACAAGGTCCCACGAGTCGCCTACGAGCGCTACAAGCACATTCAACTATGGACCTGGATCCAGCGTGTCTTCCCTGGGACTCGAAAGCTGCGCAGTGATGGACTCGGAAAGCTCTTCGTCTGACGAAGATGAACAAGACGAAACTTTTTTGCATTCTGCCCTCAACAGGCGTCCTAGCATGACTTATAGAACGTCTAACGAGAGCGCGAGGCGGCAGCGCAGCATTACTGAAGAAAACTCGGCTGGTATATCAGCTAAACACAGAGTTCAAACGAAACCTGACGCTGGCCCGAGGAAAAACTCTTCTGACGGAGGCACTCCCAAACCTCGACTCAAGTGCTTTCTGAGGATATCTCAGGAGCTGCTCGAGGAAGTCTCTCCTATAGATACAGAGTTCAAGAATGAAGCCAAGATGACCTCGTTACTACGAGAAGAAGAAGGGCTATCTGACTCCGATACTTGTAATCTCTCTCCATTTGTGTCTATTCAGACACTAATAGAGACTGCAGATTGTCCTTCTCCAACGTTACTGTCCCAGAACAAAAGGAAAGCTTCAATTATAGACGACTTTTCTGATCATGCATTTTTAAAGCGGAGAGCAGTCTCTCCAGGAGTATCCTCTGTGGCGAGTATTCCTGGAAGTCCTCCCATATTCCCACGAAGGATGAGACATTTGCGTGATACGTCGGATGGCCTAGAAAGAATGAAACTGATATAAGTCTCTGCATCACGGTATCAACTCTCTGCATTATGGTATTAAGGTCCAACTCTATTTACTCTGTAATATTCACGATTCTTTGTGAACAATTAGTATATTTATTCTTTGCTTTCACAGTCTCTTTCAATGTATTAAGACATAACTCAACCATCACTGAAATATATTGATTGACTTGTAATTCTGTCTTAATTGCACAAGACACTGAAATAGTCCTTCATCTGTACATGGTAGAATATGAAATAGTCCCTCATCTGTACATGATAGTTATATTTTCAAGTGCAGTCTTTTAATGTGCCATGTTTTTGTCAACAGCTTCTTGAACATACTTCCAGTAAACATGCTTTCTCCAGTTTCTCAAATGTTTACCCCAAATAAGCATAGGGACGACAGTTAAAATGCAAAAAAGGGCAATAAAACAGGCTGCAATAAACGTATTTTGCAATCCAGTGTTTTGAAGCCATGGTGTAATACCATATCCAATGGCAAAAGAAAGAAGATTTCGTACTACAATAACGACAACCATAGAATGTCCAGACATTTCACGATATGAATCCACCGCGTAGTTACAAGGAACTGAACATCCAAATGTACCAGAACCTCCAATCAATCCCATGGCAATCACAGGACCAATCCAGTGAACTCCATGAGCAGCACCAACACCCCAGACAATAAGGCCAACTGGACACAAAATAGCGTATGGTATTAGCACCCAAAGACGATGCTCGGCCTCAGATCTTCCATTGTATTTTGTAGCAAGAGACACCTTGAGATAATCAGCAGCCCAACCGGCAACAAAAGAAAGAAGAACCGTCACAATAATAGGAGAAAGGTAAGCCAAGCCAACCTGAGTAGCAGTGAAATTGTAATTTTCAGTAAGAATTACAGAGGCCGTGGCATTGACAACATTGAACCAAATAAGAGATGAGCCATAGGCAAATCCGGACCAGGTATTGACTGGGAACTGAAACATGGTGAAAGGCCGAATGAAGTTGATTTTGAGATGAGATATAGGACGGGGCACGTCAAATATGGCAAGCCGCTGCCAATACGTCTTGGGCTGCTCAAAAACTGGATCTGGAGTCTCAGTCGTGACCTCTCGAGTAACGTCTGGACGCTTTTCCAATTTATCACAAGTGTATTCCTCAATAACAACATAATTGACTGTTTCGTCAGTAGAAATTGTGTTTCTTGAGTAATTAGTTTCTTCTTGTAAGAAAAACAGAATCACAAAGCAGACACCGCTGAAGATTGAACACCAATATACTACCCATTGCCATCCCATACCGTCAGCAATGAATCCAGCTAAGAACGGTGCGACGTAATTACTGGTCAACAGAACTAGCGCATAGACACTCATCCAAAGGCCTCTTTCATGTTCGAACCAGACATCAGAAATAGTCACTTCCAGCAAACTTTCAATCGGAGCAGCCAGAAATCCCTGAACAATCTTGCTGGCTATCCAAGTTCCGTTATTAGCAGCGTGGGGACCCCAGATCATGATCAAGCAAGTTGAAAACATGGAGAAGAGGTAAACAGGACGCTTACCATACTGTAGAGCGATTGGTTGCCAGAAGAAGCACCCCAAGCCTAGGAACAAGAACATGTAGCCAGTTCCTTCGTTCAGCGTTGAGAGTGGAAGTCCAGTCTGCAGTGAAATGGGTGCTAATACCGAGTAGATGGCAGCTGTTGGAACGCCGACACCATAAGTATAGACAAAGACGCAAAACATGGAGAGAAGCTTGCGGTTTCTCGACCAATTTAAAGGATCATTTGGAGACGAACTAGGCTGCGGACTCAGTACGATTGTGTCTGAGTTACTGTGGTCTACCAGATGGAGGGTGCCTGGGGTAGCGTCAGGATTGACTTTCATTGTGTTTGGTATGAGAGATGGAGAGGGTTCTGGTTCAAAATCGATTCAACGACAGATCAATCTCTATTTAGTCCAAGTGTTTCATAGCTAAGGAGCATTTATGCGAGTACTTCTCGGAGATAGTATTATCGCAAACATTAAGGTTCATTAGATAGCAAAGTTACTGATGGTAGAAGTAACGTAGATAAGGCCTAGCCAGTGCAATACTAGCCGATGTGTTGTGATGTAGCTGGAGAGTTTTGGTAAGCGTTTTTAATAGTGGAAGGTCTTAAAATTAGGGAATAGTCACAAAAGTGAGAATAGTCACAATAGTGACAATATTGAATAGTGAGAATAATCATGATAATTAGTAGCTGATTTACGGAGTTTACTGTTTGTAGCGGAGATTCACTCTAAGCAAACAGTAGAGTTGGTTCGCAGCATTGACTACTGTGGATGATCATGTTCTATAGAATATATGTTGGTCCTTTGGTAGAGGAATTACTTTTGAAATAAACCTGCAAAACTCTTTGGCTAAGGCCATAACCAATATTCTTTAGTTAACGATTGTTCCAATGTTTCTGAAGGTGGTTAAATCTTGGTTCAAGTTTAATTTGATTGAGTGAAGATGGTCGCATGAAAATATGAATAGAATTGGTAACTACGATCAAAAGGAGTACTAGTATATATCAATAGTAGTACTATCATCATTATTAATAAAATCATCAACATTCATTACTAGAATCGATAGAATCAGAATCACCATACTCCAACGTTAACCTATACCCGCTTATTTTTAAATATATTGAATCACAAATATTCAATATATCTCCAACTCCTCACCATACTACATTTTAATAATCTCTTAGTCATCACCTACGTATGTCTATGCCATTAGCTGCTTAAGAACCGAGTCTGAAGAGATTCGTATATAAAGACGCGAATGCTACAGCTCCAAGCATCCCTCCCTCGCAGTTACCAGACGAGTATTTCATGCTGAAAAGAAGATTCAATAGTATGTAGGAGCAGTTCTCGTAGACCTGAAACTAACTGCAATAGTTATCATCTCGCTATTGATAACAACTGTTATCATTGCACTGACTTACAACTACGTGATACTCTCGCCAAAAAGTAGCTATGATATCTTCGTCAAGAGCAAGCCTGGCCACAGAAGAGGGCCTTTCTACAACGCACTTGTCCTAAATAATAACAGAGTAGTCCCTAAAAACCACCTTTTAAAGGCAGTCGAAGGCTCTTTTGAATACGTTTGGCTACTCCATCCAAACAAGCAGCAGGCTCAAGATAAGACGGCGGAGCAAACTGGGCTCAACAGCACGGCTTTCCTCTTCAAAACTGGCGAAGCAGTGCTCTGGGAGCGTCTACCCGTACACATGCTGACAACGTTCAAATCGCTAAAGCACTTCAAAGTGTACGGCGATACAGAAATCGAAGTCGCTGGCATAACAGTCCACGATGCGTTGGCCCAGATAGCCGACCCGTCCATCCTGAGCCACGGCGAGCTCGAGCCGTACTCGATACAGAAGTTTCTCAACCTGATCCGGGCCAACTACGGGGTCCGCGAGGCAGGAATGATGAACGGATGGCTCCTCGACCGCTTCAAAAACATGTGGATGCTCCGCGACGCCTACGCAACGATGCCCGACGCCAAATGGTACGTCGTGCTGGACGACGACACGGCGGTCTGGCCGCAGTCCGTGGTGTCCGGTCTGCCAGCCGACGACGGTGAATGGTATCTGGGCTCGCCTACCCGTGGAGGGTTTGCGCACGGAGGCTCAGGATTCGCAGTCTCTCGAAGCGCCCTGGACCGTGTGTTTGCGGATCCTGTGCAAGCCAACAAGACTCTCATCGGTCTCACCAAGGCGCTGCTGACCGAAACAGACCTCGGGGACCAGGCCACCCGAAGGCTGCTGACGGGCACCGAGCTGACTGCCTCGACGCTGTTCCAGGGCGAAAACACCCACCACGTAGAGCACTCCATAGACAACATGCTCAACCCACTCGGCACCTTCCACCATGTGTCGCCGCGAGAAATCAACCAGCTGTACCGGTTTGGCCAGTTCCTGAACTCGTCGGGGACCGTCACGTATCTCGACCACTTCACCTACTTCACAGCGCCATTCCTGGCGCACTCCATCAAAGGTTGGAGCAACAGGTCCAGGCACAAGAAGACGCACGCTACCTCCGCCAAACTGTGCTGCTCACAGTGCGAAGCAAAGCCCAATTGCCTGCAATGGGAGTACGATCCTTATAGTCTTGAGTGCATGGTGAACGAGAAGATAGTGCGAGGACGGCCTGTTCTGTTCTACGAAGATGAGCGCCAGATGCCTGAGTTTGAAATAGAGTCTGGCTGGATGATTGAACGTATACAACAGCTTTTGAAGGGGGTCCCGTACAGCGGCGCCCCTCCTAGCATTGGCTGGTGGTGGGATGTTGTGGATAGGTGGGAGAGTGATGAACTTTGATATACTATATAGAAGCATTCTACATAAGCTGTACATGGTGATGGTTTCTCCATATAAAATTAAGCTTATTTTGGATCTAGACTCTAAAAGGACTGGGTTGGGGTTTAGGGCTACTGAGACAAGTAGGGCAAAGATGGAGTTACCTAATTGAGAAGATGGCTGAAAGAGGTAAAGAGACAGTCCCAATTTCTAAAAATTTTTCCTGGTAAGAAAAAACGACATTCTTTTTTTTTCAGAAAAATCTGTCTGACCTTTTTGCAGAGCGTCGAGGAAATTTTTTCATAAACCTACTACCAACGTTTAAAGAAAATCAGCAAAATGGCCCCTACTAAGAAGCAGAGAAGCGCTATCGCCGACGTTGTTACTCGTGAATACACCATCCACTTGCACAAGCGCGTAAGTTATTTCGACGATTCAGTATAGATCAGGAAGGATTGGGAGGTGGAAGTGGAGGTGGAAGTGAATGTTGACGTGGACGTGGGAAGACGTGAAGGTGTTGAGATTCTGAAGTCCCGAAGTCCTGAAGTCCCGAAGTCCCGAAGTCCCGAAGTCGTTTGAAGTCAATAAGATTAAGACGACGTGAAAGGCTGGATGCTCCTACTGACTATTGACTACTGATTGTTCAGTGCTAACAAATGTTTTAGGTGTTTGGTGTTCAATTCAAGAAGAGAGCTCCTCGTGCCGTCAAGGCCGTCCAAGACTTTGCTCGTCAACAATTGGGCACTAAGGATGTCCGTATCGACCCTGCTTTGAACAAGGAGCTTTGGAAGCGTGGTATTAAGGGCATTCCTCACAGAATTAGAGTCCGTATCTCTAGAAAGAGAAACGATGAGGAAGGTGCTAAGGAGAAGCTTTTCTCTTATGTCCAAGCTGTTGATATCGCCTCTCCCAAGGGTTTGCAAACCGTTGTTGTCAACGAAGAGTAAATATGTTAGGTAATATATTATTATGATGTTCTCTTTTTGTTCACAAATGTCAGAGATATACTATTTCTAATATAACTGTAACTAGCAGTTCAAGGGTCATTTGGCTGCATTGATATCAAGATTTGTTGATTAATGGAATTTGTAGTGATGGAGGCTTGTTGGTTAATGGAGGTTTGTTGATTAATGGAGGTTTGTACTGATTATCGTCAATATTTGTGCACCGTGATTATTAGGAGCTTGTTTTGGCATTAGAATCTGGAGAAACTGTTCAACTTTGTTCTTGATATCCCCAAAGACTGTCCTTCTAAGATGCCTCCTAAGAAGGTCCAACTCGAGAATCTTGAATTTTAACGTGTATTCAATTATTTCTCCATGATTTTGTCTTAAAATACACTATGGGGTAGATTCAGGTTTCTGGATTACTGGAAAAGCCAATGAGTTTCATAAAGTTATCTTTTATTGGCTATTATTCAATTTTTTTTTAAAGAACCATCAGGTTTTTTAGAGAATCGTTATTTTACCAAGGTGCTGATTGTTATTTTAATAATTTTTTAAAAGAATTATCAAGTTATTTTTAAAGAATTGTTATTTTTAAAGAATTCTTATTTCAACAAGTTTTCAAAGAATCACTAAGGATTTTACAAAATCAAGTTCAATTTTTATATTTTTCAGTAACAAAAGACTGTACCAACTCTCAAATTATATTGTCATTACCTACTGTATAGTTTATAACAACTCCAGTACTGTCTATACAAATCATAGTAGTTATATCTTAAAAATAATACTTTCTTTAATTATTTTATTCGGCCTATGCTTTAAGCTCCTTTTTCATATATTCCCCGGCTTTTTCTTTCAGGTGTATAAACTACCTATTTTGCCAGAGAGATTCTGATCACCTCTGAAATCACCCTAATCACTGGAATCACTCTGATCATCTTAAAATCTTGATAGATGATTTGGAGTCTTTTGGATTTTAACTTCATTTCCAACTACGCTAAACACCGACGTCGGAAACTCGCATATAGAACTTTGACCTATGGGATTTTGGAATACAAACGAGTGTGTGTAGAGCCATCTCTCTTGACCTTTGGTTCTGGAATGCCCCAAGTATCGAGAGACATGGCAACTACTGATTGGGCCAACACTGGTAGTAACAAGAGATTCAGAATATTTTAAGATATTCCTGACCGATATGGGTAGACACTGAAAGACTACTATTTTGCTTGATAGATTTCTATATATCCAGATTAATATTGTGACATTCCAATACTAACCATTCCAAAAAAAAACAGCAGTAAAATTGGTTATACAGTTTATTGTTTAAAAGAGAGTTATTGAGAGTTGAGTTAAGAGTTGAGTTATTGAGAGCTGAGTTATTGAGTTATTGAAAGTTGAGTTCTTGAAACTATTGAAACTATTCAAAATTATTCGAAATTATTGTTCGATACTTGAATTCAAAGATCAAAAAGAGTATACAAGCAATTCCAGTAGATCCAACACTTATCCATACGGGAATATAAAACTTCTCAGGAGTGTTCCAAACCATTGTCTGTGAATAGCTCAAGAGCTCAAACAGACTCTGGAAACCTGTTTCCATAGACGAAAACTTTGCACGAGCCTCGGATTCAACACCTTCTTGAATAATTAATTGAACACAGAGATCAAATCCCCAAAGGCCAATTCTGGAGAAGATAACTCCAACGATTAAAAAATAAGTCGAAATTGAAGTAAAAGAAGCACCCAGCATCAAAGCAGCTGTCTGCCATATAATGTAGAAGGGCGCGCTAGAAGGAGGATTTGTGTAAGGTACAATGAAAGTTGTTGAAACTTCCAAAAAGACAGATGCTGTTCGCAATAAACCAATGTTTGAAGCAGCATGTCCAGTAAAAAGAAGATACGCAATTAACTGAGGGCCAAATGACAATACTGTCATGTAGAGCATTGACAAACTGAAAGAAGGTAAAAACAGCTTGTGATTGAAGTAAAATTTCAGAGACGCAATGAAGCCCTCTTGGTCAGAATCACTAGGAGATGCACCCTTATTCCTGGTATCTTGAAGGTCAGTGTTTCTGGAGTAGACCCATTTGATAGTATAGTACTCGACTATTAGGGACAAAAAGTTCCATATACCCAAGCTCAATACCAGAGATCTGAACTCGAACCACTCGATCAAATATGATACCAGTAACGGGCCGATAAGCTTACATCCCAAGTCAATTCTTCTCATTGTAGCGTTCATAGTTCTCAGACGCTGAGGGTTTTCATTTGCAAGGACCACTACCCAATCTCTTTCGACTGATACAGTATTTGCATTAGCCATGACTTTTTCGACTCCTCCACAAACAACCAGCCCGAGTAATATCTGGGGGCTGCCATCGTTCAAGTAGAATCCAGCACAAGAGAAAATTGTTGCTAGTCTTTGGGTGACTAAAGAAAGACGTACAACATGGAGTCGTTCGTTTTTATCGATCCAGTTTCCAATGATATGGGCTAGCAATATAGCACATAATGATCTGAAAAACGCGTATATAGAAAGAGCCCAAAAGTCGTTTTTGTATATTTGACTCAAAAACAGGACAGCACCAAATTCAAAAAGACGGATATTAAGAGTTGATAGCAGGTGCGACACATATATAGATCTATAGTAATTTGGAATGGATCCAAGTAACGAAGTTGTTTCAGTAGGCATGGAGTAATATCAAAGCAGAGAAGCAGAACCAGAGAAGCAGAACCAGAGAAGCAGAAACAGAGAACCAGAGAAACAGAGAACCAGAGAACCAGAGAACCAGAGAACCAGAAAAGCAGAAAAGCAGAAGCAGAGTAAATACCAGAAAAGCAGAACAGAAATAAAGAAAGAAAATCAGGAAACAGAAGAAAAGGAAGTTAAGCTGAAGTTTAGAAATATTTCATTACATATACCAACCAAAGAGCATAAAGCTACCTAAAATGACACTACTTGAACATCAAATTAACATTGATCAAGCCGAGATCTTCTAACGTTGATTCACCCTTTTCAGTAAGCTCATAAGAAACTGTCGGGAAAGTAGTTTGAAAAGAAGTTATACTGCCGACGCTGGGGTGTTGGGTACATATAACCTCTGCCACAGAATTAAGAGTCGTATCCAGAGAGAAAGTTAATTGGCTAAGAGCAGGAACTTTTGGTACTCGGAATCGAATAGTTGAGCTGGTGGGTTTGGCTCGGGGTGCATTGGCTGAAGCAGACTTTGGTTTCTCCACCGGCTCAGAGTCAGTCTGCCCAGAAGCCTTCGCTGCTTGCATCTTCCTTGCTCGTTTATCTTCTTCAATTCTCTCAAGAACTCGTCTACGAGCCTCCAATTCTTGCTTCTTCTCCAGCCTCTTCTTCTGGGCTTCAAGAATCGCCTGCTTCTGCTGCAAAGCTTGTTTGGCCTGCGATGCTTCTTGGTCGAGCTTCTTGCGTATCTGGTCGTTCTTAATATTGTTTTTCACCTCTTCTTTACGACGCTCTTCAGCCCGCTTCTTCATCTGCTCAAGGCGCTGGTCAACGGTCAGCGTGGGCGTCGACGAAGCTGGCTCCTCAGTAGCCACCTCTTCGGGCTCTCCGTCTGGATATTTGTCGATATATTCAATCGCTTGCTCGAGGCTGCTTGATTTCTTGACGGCAGCAGTGATCTGGGCACTGGTAAACCCCATTTCTTCCAGCTAAACCACAATCGTTAGTCTCTGCATCCAGCTTCAATCTCAACCATACCTGTGATTTCAACTCTTCTTTTGATGCCATTGTGTTCTTGATGGTGTAAAAGAGTAGCTGCGAAACTCTCACTGTCTTATCCTTCACCTGTTGCCTATATTACCCTAACCTGTGGGCAATATATAGTCGAATATAAACATTCTAATCTGATCATTGTCGAAAAATGTCGGATTCGCATAGATCTCATATTCATTTGTTTAATCCGAAATCGATTCTGTTTCAAGAAGACTGGTTGTCTTCTTCTCATCGGTTTCCTGTGACTGACAAGCTGGAGTTTGATGATATTATTATTTCACCTGAGCATAATAATGTAGACGAAGATGGGGGAGAAGAGGAGCCCAAACTTCATATTCCATTTGCAAATAAAGGAATCAACAATGAGAAGAGCGAAGCAAAGAACGGTGGTTGGAAAGATTTAAAGGTTGCTGAATTGCTAGATGGTGATGCTACTACGAGTATGAGCACTGATGAGATATTGGATTTTCCTGACTATTCCAAGGCATTACCTACAAACCGGAATCTTGGAGTTCCTCGTCGAAGATAGCATTGGATTTTTCATTGAATCAATTAAGACTTTTTTATTGAATCTATTAAGACCTTTTTCATTGAATCTATTCAAACTTGTTTCATTGAAACTACAATATTCTTTTCATTGAACCTTCAAGATTCTTTTCACTGAAACCTTCAATTTCAAGATTTGCCATTCATAGATTATTTACTATTTCATAGCTTGTCGAAGATTGCTCAAAGACTCTTGAACTATGTTCCATATTTGTGACACACCCTGATGAAGTTTGTTTGGAGTCATTGATTTATAGCTCAAAACATGTTCCTTAAGTTCAACAAGAGAAACATGCGCTGATTGAGTAACATTTCATTGTGTTTGGATTTACATCATTTTTAGGTACAAGTCATGAGTTTACAATATAATTCATAACAAAGCAGCGCTTCAGTATTTATGGAAGTTGGAGGTTAATTGAAAACAAAAGATTTAAGATAGGAATAACAAGAGAACTCTTTTTTGTCAGTTTAGGAAGATGAATTAAAACTCATTTTCTCGAAACAAACACCGGGATTTCCTAAAAGTATCTGGACTCATTGTAATCAATGGTCCTGGCTTTGACAAGGAGTGGTGATTATCTTTGTTCTTTCAAAAATGTCTGATTTGAAACAAATTTCCAAAAAGTGAGAGTCAACTTCTAGTCTTTGTTGATATCAATTGAAGACTTGGAATTCGCAGTGTGTCAATTTTCTCTTCAGTCTTCAGTCATACTAGCAATCATTAATAGCAGTATTCAAACTAGTTATCAGTTCTCAGTAGTCTATGATTCTCAGTTGTCTATGATTCTCAGTTGTCTACGATTCTCAGTTGTCTATAATTTTCAATTGTCTATAATTCCCAATTGTTTATAGTTCTCAATTGTTTACAATTTGAAGTTTCTGGCTTCATATGTCATGGATTGGCTAGAAAAAAAAAAAGAATTGCTACGTGCACTACCCCGTTGCATTGCTCTCTCAATTGTTTCATTCATTTGTATTTATGTTGCTTTAGAAGCTCAGTACGACGATCGCCTCAAAGTTGGTGAAGGCTTCACATGTCGGCTCATATGGAGTTGGGAGTATCTGAAATCAAGGCTGAATGGAATGAACGTTAATCGACATTCACGGGAGTTTATGTTTGGCGAAATATTCGTGTTTCCTTGTTTTCGTTCCTGATAATTGTAATTTACGTAGCTACTGAGTAAGACCCAAAGCTATCCCGTCAAAAACTTTATTGCGCTCTAGTCTCAAATCTTATTTAGTAGATATCATTTGAGTTTGTTCAGTTCTTTGAAAACAGATCTATAAACTGCTAAAATGGCCATTCGTTCTCAATTGAGAAAGACTTCAGCCTTCCTTCTCTACTGCAGTACAGCTGAAATTGGTAAATTATCGTGCCTGACTACAAGACGGCATAGGAACCCTTAAAGCTTACTTTACGATACAAAAAGCGTCCATATTTTGTTTACCAATTGCTTCATTTGAGGTAGTCTTGGACGATGAAGGTTGGATAAAGGTACGCCTTAAACTCTGGACTAAAGATAAAGTTTGTCACAAATACAATATATTGCCCGATTAGCTCGTATACAGTGAAACTTCATCTCACGTGATTGAAAGGCTGAAATCAAAATTTTCTCCCAATTTGAAAACCACCAAAAAGAAGGAAATCGCAGACAGTTGACAGTGAGAATAGTAAGAATGCCGCCAAAGAGAATGAATGTAGTAGAGTCCAAGAAGAACCTGTCTAGCGGGCTTATGACGATGAAGGTGAGTGAAGAGGAACGCTTGGGGATGTTGATTAACAGAGCTAGTTTATGAGGCAAGGCGAGACGAAGGTCAGGGAGGAGCAGAAGGAAGAGCAGAAAAAGCGGTTGGTAGATTCTTCGCATTGGAGTTTACAGAAGAAAGATCAGTTTGGAGAAGTTTCTAGTTTGTCTACGACGGTGAATGAAGCTGTAGGGTTCAATGAGATCTACGAACCCAAGGGAGGTTTGAGTAACAATGGGCGAAGAGGATACGGCAAATCGATTAAGAATGAAGTGAGTTTGCGAGTGAGACAAGTTGGAAATGAATGCTAACAGGACTAATAGGAGGAAGGAGAAGAAGAGAGTAGCGATGAGGGCAGTAGTTCGAGTGAGCAAAAGACGAAACGGGAGCGAACGAGTGACGATGAGGAGGACAATGCTAAACGGGCCAAAGCCAATTTCAAGATCCTACGACAGTTGAAGAGCATATCTGGAAGTGGAGGAAGTAAGAGTAAAGGATATGACAAGAAATCGTCTAATAATCGATCATAACAATTGCATAAATCAGAATATCAGTAAATCAGTAAATATCAAGAGCAGTAAATATCAAGAGCAGTAAATATCAAGAGCAGTAAATATCAAGAGCAGTAAATCAGTAGACCAGTAAATCAGTAAACCAGTAAATAGATCTTAATAGACCTAGACTAGTAAATAGACCTTAATAGACCTAGACTAGTAAATAGACCTAAATAAACCAGTAACAGACCTAGACCTATATAGACAAAATCCTGGAAAGAACTTCTTTAGAAACTTGATTGAAATGCTCAAATCTAGAAAAGTTAGTAGACGGTCGTAGGATTAAGACCAAACTTACCTGATAGGTCCTAAGAGTATTCCACCCCACCACCTAGGAACAGCTAATGCGATGTTTGTAGCATCCAAAGACTAAAGAGTTAATATAAACTGATAATAAACAGACGTGATAACTTACAACAAGCAAATGAAGCAATCTTGCACCAGCAGCAGTCTCTCCGTCATCGTCAAAGCCTTCAGTTAGCTCGCCAGTAGCGTCTTTAAACCGGTAGGCAGTCACTAGATGATCAGCCTTGGACACTTGGGAGTCGTTCTTAAGCGTCTTGAAGTCCTTGATGACTTGCTCAAACGAATCGACAGACTTTGCTAACCCAATAAAAGTAGACCCCCGGTCGCAGAGCTGTCTACTGGAAGCCCAAGCGTTCAACGTAGAGTCGTCAAGAGCCTCTACAATGTGTTGTATTGTGTCCTTTTGAGGTTCATCATCGTACTCAACTGAACTATCGTCATAAATTTGCTTTAGGGCCGAGATATAGTCGAGTAGCCAACTCTCTTGATCGTTGAGCGCAAAGACTGAGCTGAGAATGGCTTCGGCCCTTTCTTTGTCGAACGAGTCCTGGTGGGTTCCGGTGTCAACCGAGGCAATCACTGGAGCAGAAGTTGGGTAGTCCGAGGGCAGTTGATACTGGACGATCAAATCTGTCTCGGGGACCAAGATCTGGTAGAGGTTTGTCGAGGCCAAATAGACTACCGAGCTCGGGTATATTGTGTTTATAGTATCGAGAGCCTTTGAAGACATTGGAATGAAATCACGAGATGGAGGAGGATGAAAAGAAAAGAAAGAGGAAAAGAAAAGAAATTGGAAGCAGAATCAAGCTTTTGTTTACTTTTTTTTTTTTACTTTAATTTTTCGTGTATATTTGGTGACGCGACGCGTTTACGTGAGGACAAATTGGATTCATCGTGAAAGTCTTGAGAGCAAGCGTCAAGCAAGCGTCAAGCAAGCGTCGGTCATTATCATCTTCATCATAACCATCCACCACGATCTTCACCATAACTATCATCTTCATCATCCACCATCACCATCTCCATCACCATCTCCATCTTCACCCTTAAAATAAAGTTGGTCTCTTACGCGTTTTTATTAAACTCATATTCTTTGTGTCTCTTTTGGCGCATTCCACCTGCTAAAATTTTCTTTTTCTATTTATTTATTTTTCCTATAGATATCCATTCTTTCCTCCTTCTTCTTCTTCTTTCTTCCTCTCCATATACTTATTTATTTATTCGTCTCTTGTAGCAACTAGAGAACCACCCCTAATACCCCTTCTCGGTCTACATTTATGCCATGAAACAATCTCAGTCTCCGTCTTCGAATATCTTGAAATCCCTAACGTCTGTGCATTTACCTCCTCCTCCATCTACTTCTCTGAAGTTACCCGATTCTAATTTACATTCAGTCAATACCAACATTCTTAATAGTTCATCATCTTCATCATCTTCATCATCTTCAGAACCATCTTCCTCAGTATCCTCCTCAGTATCTTCATCTGCACCTTCAGCACCTTCCTCAACACCTTCAGCACCTTCTTCAGCACCCTCAGCACCTTCCTCAGCACCTCCAGCACCTCCAGCACCCTCAGAACCATCTTCAGAACCCTCAGCACACAATAACTTTCAAATGAAACATTCTCTAGTGACACCAAACTCCTTGAACATTACCAAGGAACATTCTCTCATCTCGCTCGATTCATCTCCTTTGGCTTCAAGACCCAGCGCTGCTGCCAGAGCCGCGGCTGTCGCTGTTGCCAATGGAGCCTTCACCACTCCACTGAAAATGACAGAGGACAATAAAGAAAACTTTACTACCCAGTTCCCCAGTTTAATGTCTCCCGCTAGCAGTTCACCGCTAACTGAAAACACAAAACACTACTCCATCGAGCCCATTGATCCTGCCCTATCTGACTCTGAACCCGCTTTGCCCAACGTCGTCGACGACGGAACCAAACCTCCCTACTCCTACGCAATCCTCATTGGTATGGCCATTCTCAGATCAAAAGAAAAGAAGCTCACCCTATCGCAGATTTACAAATGGATCAACGACACCTTCTCCTGGTACAGAAACAGCAAAAGTGGCTGGCAAAACTCCATCCGCCATAACTTGAGCTTGAACAAGGCCTTCAAGAAACAGGAGCGTCCTAAAGGCGACCCAGGTAAAGGCAATTACTGGCTCGTCGAACCTGAGTTTGGCGCCCAGTTCCTCAAAGGCCGCACCTCCAAACGTTCCTCTGGCTACCCGGCCATGTCCACTACAACCTTCACGGCCGATGACGCCGACTCCAAGTCCTCTGGCAACAAAAAAAGTGATACCACGAAACCTTCGACCATTATCACCATTGATTCGAATCACTTCAAGTTTGAGGAACATCAGAGAGATGATACGTTTTGCACGCCACCTAAACGCTCCAAGAACGATGCTCTTTTGAACGACTTCTCGCCGACCAGAAAGCGATGTCATGGCGAATCGCCAAACGAACCCTTTGGCAAGAAAAGAAAGCTTTACAGAACCTTTGACGCCATCCCAACTTTGAACGCTCCACCAACTTCGTGGGCCCCGTTGCCCAATGATGACTCCAGTACTCATGTGGTCTACAATACAATTGTCTCTCCTGTTAGAAAGTCCATTGGCTCTGGCTTGATGCTCGCTAAGGCCTCCAACACTGTCACGCCCAAGCGCACTCAGCTAACTCAAAAGTATCTTTCTCCAACTTCCTTCAAAGGGCTCACCTCGCCATACCGTGAATTCGACGACAGCTTTCCGTACTTGTCTCCCAGTAAAGTTAACTTTGAGGAGGACATTTTATCCCGTGCATACTTTGGAAGCCCGGACAAGAGATGTCTTACCAAGCGAGGTCCGTATTTCGAGTTTACGGGTTTTGACGAGACTCCCAATGAGATTTTTGGAGTCGATATTGTTCGGGTTGTGAAGCGGGCTGTTTTGAAGGATGCCAATGAGACTGATGACGAGCTTTTGTCTGATGAAGACCCAGCTAATGGTCCTGTTGGTAATAACACTTTAAAGTCCTGGCCGCGTTTATCCGGTGTTCAATCAGCATTGGAGTTGAAGAAGTCAGAGACGGAGAAATTTTTGTTCTTTGACAGTCCTATCAAGACTCAAAGTAGTGTTTTTTCGCCAATGAAGAAGCAATAACCATTGATATTTTCAAACAGTCGTTACCTGTTAACTTTGCAATTTTTTGTCAAAGTTTTTATTTTCTCTTTTATTATTTATTTGTACTTGTTTTTCGGAGCTCTCGTTCTTATTCTATCTTTCAACTACTGTTATTCTTTTTCAGTTTGCTACTTTTTGACAAAGTAGAATTGCATTTTTATTTATTATCTTTCTTATTGTCACTATTTATGAATGGTTATAGTTCAATATATTCAGTCTCCTCCTAATTTTTTTTTTTTTTTTTTTTTTTTTTTTTTTTTTTTTTTTTTTTTTTTTTTTTTTTTTTTTTTTTTTTTTTTTTTTTTTTTTTTTTTTTTTTTTTTTTTTTTTTTTTTTTTTTTTTTTTTTTTTTTTTTTTTTTTTTTTTTTTTTTTTTTTTTTTTTTTTTTTTTTTTTT
>JAJMHM010000018.1:34539-109731 GCA_030566045.1 Geotrichum geniculatum | reverse complement strand
CCTACATCCAGTCCCTGCGTTACCATTGCATCCCACGATATGATGCAATAATAGGCATGGAAGTTGAAGTAGCGGTCAGCAACCCACATTGGCATTTTGACAATGGCACTTTTACATTTTTTGGTAAAACAATCTTGTACAAAGAATAACCATTCGAGATATCATGAGAGAATTTTATTCTCAACTCTGATTTCAAAGAAATTCACGTCGTCAGCTGGTAGCAATATGTACAATGGCCAATTCTATTGGCCACAGACTGAGGCGACTCAGTGCAAGAACTCATGAGCACAAATGTAATGCACTTTAATTGGAATAAAACATTGCTGGCTGATGGTTTGAGCTGAAGTTTATCAGGCAGCTGTTTGACAGGTGCCAAACACATGCTAACCTACAGTTGACGATATCTCAAGTTAGTAAATCACAAAATGTAGCCAGGCCCGCTCATTGACGATCTCACTCGGCAAGAACAGCGCGTAGTCCAAACTGGTGATGAGACATCCAGAGGCGACATCGTATGTATCTAAGTTTTCTCAGCTACAGAGAACTGAAAGGAATGTAGATAAACTTTCCAGTATCTGTAGAGTTGGAGGCATGATCCTCAATCTACAAGAGTATTTCAGTTGAATTGGAGCCTAAATTATGCCATCTCGATCATTCAACCTGAAGGAATGTGTCTGAAACTCAAGTTCATGATGACTTCTTTCCATCTAGTATTTGATCGCTCACCTTCCCCTGATATCACAAATATGTCTAAGTCACGTGTTTATTTTACATAAACGTCTAAACGTTTTGTCATTTAAAATCACGTGATTCTTTCATTTTTTTCATTTTCCACCTCGACGCGTAATATATTTTCATCTTATTCACTACACGAAAAATGACGACCGACGCTGACCCTAAGCCAAAAGACTTGAAGCTTTCATCTCAATTCACGTCTCTGATTCCAGAGGCATCCCTATATCATTCACTTGTTGAATCAGAACGTCGCATCGATGCTTTGTTAACTAGAAAAAAACTAGATCTGCAAGACAGTTTGAACAACAGAGGTCTCAGCGCTACTGGAGGAGCGCGAAAGACTCAGATAATGAGAGTTTTTATTAGCAATTCTGTTCAAGATCAACCATGGCAGAGAATGGACGTCCTTGACGGTCGTGATTTCGACTTTGGTATTGGCGGCGGTGTCCCAGCTTCCTGGACTCTGCGGATTGAAGGCCGACTATTAGGTGAACAGAAATCAGCAGAAGACACATCTAGACGACTATTCAGCTCTTATTTCACTGGCATTTCAGTCGAATTTGAAAACTATGAGTTTAATGGTACTGAGACTCATATTGCGGAATGGCACGAAACTCCCGTAGCTCCAAACACTCAACCTACTGAATTCGATGTTCTGGATATCAGACGAAAGGGATCTCGACCCATCAAAGCCAAAATCACATTACAGCCAAAGCAATATCCTACAAAACTTTCAGTTTCAGAGCCTTTAAGGTCTTTATTGGGCCTCGAGAGAGAAGAGACCAGAGCCAGCGTGGTTCTTGCTCTATGGAAATACATCAAGTTTCACAATCTACAAGATTTGGAAGAGAAGCGGGTTGTTAGATGTGACTTGGCTCTAAAAAACCTGTTTTCTGCTAATGTTCAACCTAATGGCACAGTAATTGACAAATTCTTGTTTCCCCAGATTGTTCAGCTTCTGGAACCTCATTTATCACCACCCAAGCCCATCGTTATTGAATACACTATCCAAGTCTCTAAGGAAAACAATATTGGAGAGAACGTCTACGATATTGAAATTGAATTTGAAGACGAGGCTCACAAAAATGAGACCAAAGAGCTTTTGAAGAACTGGGATGATTCTAAATCAATTAACGAACTTGATGATCAGATTGCCAGAACAATACAGGTTCTAAATAGCAGTCGTCTCAAACACAAATTTTTCTTAGATCTGGCAGAGCATCCTTCTGAGACTGTTAAGACCTGGTTGGATTCTCAAGCCAGCGATTTAAGAATAATTATGAGTGATAAGGGATTTAATGAAGAGCAAGTTAGACATTCAGAATTTTACACTGATGAGGTTTTGAATCAATCTGTGCATTTATTCTTGAATAATAACCGAAGATAGTTATAACCTACTAATGTCAAATATCTCGAAGATTATACTTGTATTTTGTTGTTTGTTTTATATCGTAGAACCCGAAGAAAGTGCTGATACTTGGGATGTACTCGAATCCGCTGGATTCGCAATATAAATCTTGAAATCTGCATTCTTTCTACTCGTTCATTAGCCCTTATAGCGCCATGGAATCAAAAGAGCATGGAAGTTCTTCATCCCTAGAAACTGCTTTATTGTCAAGCAATCAAGACAATCCGTCTACCAAGTTACATTCTATGACATCCTTAAAGCATACGACACAAGGTGACATTGATATATTGGCATCACAACTTATTGGCTCCTTTGATATTAATGAGCCTCAGTCTCTCTTGGCTGATACCGAAGAAATCAAGAGTCTCACTCTCTCCAAGCCGACTAACGATACCTCACTGAATGAGATTATCGGTGAACAACTAACTCCACCTTCCTCGTTAGATTCAGTCTTGTTTCATTCAATAAGGCATGACCAAGTTGAACTGGAAAACAGTAGACAGTACATGGAATCTGGGGAAACACAGAAATTTGGCTCACTGTCATCAAATACCATTCAGGATGGATCTGTCAAACCAGTGTACTCTGAATTGATATCTGAGCAAGATATGACTAAAAGTCGAGAATCTTCTGAGTCCACTGAACTTACTGGTGAAAGTAATAATTCATCTCCAACTTCATTGCAATCAAAAATGTCGGATAGCTACGATTTAAGCAGTAAAAAACTTGACTCAAAAATATGGCTTTCCATGGAGGATACTGGCAAAATAAAGAACCAAAAGACAGGAACCAAGAAGCAAAGAAAAATAAATTACAAAAGCATATGTGTTAAAGATATCAAGGACCCTCAACTTACTGAAATCATACAATATCATATTGGCTTACAAGATCGTTTTGAAGGATTAGATACTAGAGACCTCAATACCATCAAAGATGAGTATCTGCGTCTTGTCAAAAATAATCCTTACGCAACAGCCAAGTCTACCTCTACTTATATCAAGAGAATATTGTACAATTGTGTTTTGAACAAAGTGCGGCATACCAAAACTGTTGAAAAGCTGTTGAAATATCAAAAGAATGATATCAATGCTAAACTTTTTATAATCAATATGAGAGATGTCAATCCTACGGAAGCTGCCTCGAGATTACAATTACTTCTTTCGGCTATTTCACAACCAGTAACTCTCTCTCAGACACTTTTATCTTCTTGTGAAGAGCGTGTTGATGCACCTTTGGTTTCAAACAAGAAAAAAAGAAGAAAAAAGAAAAAAGTTCTCCTTCCAGAAATTTATTGTCAATATTGCACTTTAATCCATCATCAAGGCAGATGCTTTTGGACTACAGGAGGGAGAAGATCTACATACTGGAACAAATCTAAATCACTGGAACCTCCCTCCAAATCGCCTGCAGGTATGGCTCATCGGCTGGAACAAGTGTTATCAGATGTTGACAATGTTGACACTTCAATAACTGTAGCCTCCGAGACATTCTTTGACGGCAACAGTATTTCATTCTTTGAATACACTCGAAAAATTAGTTTTTTTTACTTTAGCCAGTTGTTGCTAACGGTTCCAGAAAAAATATTCACAATTCCTTACTCTCCTTCAATGTTAAATATAAAACATTCTTATAAGGCATTAGATATGATTGCTGCGATGAGGGTTCAAGATCCTCCTCCCGAACTTATCAAGAGTGCAACAAGGTATTATGTGAATGGTAAAAAGGTCCATGTTTGCCCTGAGTCTTTCATTGAGTACTCATTGTCAAAGCTTGACCCGATATTAACAGCTGCAATCAAGAACACTGATTTTATTGATCCCTCTGAAGTGGAGTTTCCAATTGGAATACCAAAATTGCAAAAAGATGTCGATTTCATGATTAGTTTTGTAACTTCCATGTCATACACAAACCGATTGGAGCATTTGAGAACTGCTCAGAGTATTAAAAACACTGAAAATCCTACGATTGAAAATTATTATAATGCTGTGAAAGCAGTGAGAGATATCTACAGATCTAGAAAAAGTGAACTCATTTATAAATTTATGCCTTTCAAGAATGTGAAGGCAAAAATTTATACAAGTTCAAATCCCGAAACAAAAGAGTATGGCTTTATCATCACTTGCAATGACAATCTAATGAATGTGTCAAGAGGAATTGCTACAGAAAATGAATTAAGACAATATCCATTGGGTATGGTAGCCTTCAACTATGCTCTTGCTAGATTTTTTGGTAATCTTTGGGGAGAAATGAAATTGAGCAAGTACGAGCTTTCCGAAGTTGTAATTTTCTCAGATGATAGGTTAACTGCAAAACATATGAATGCGGTTTTCAAAAAGGACACATCCAGCGCTGGTAAATACAAAGAACTTAAAGAAGTAATTGAATCGCACTCCTCTCAGAATTGTGCCAGACTGCTTACCACTTCGATGAGCGATGATGAAAGGCATCAATACCTAATCAATTGTCCGTTTTACAATTGGAAATTTGAGAAGAATCCTGAAATAAATATTTAGAAAAATTTCAATACAAATTAAACATCGAGTGCAAATTTCAATTACAATGATTAAAAATAACTATCAAAATTGGTCTTAAATCACAAAGTCAGCCCTCAATCTTGACTAAAGATATGGCATCCACAAATTATCACATTGCACCATAAATCTCGGATTTACTGCTTGAGAAACTAAATCAATAACAGTTTGATTGGCTGGAGTATTTCCTTGGCCAGTTGTCATTGCTAAAACACGCTTGACAATCATATTAACATTCATCATGGCAGCATCCCGAAGCTGTTGATCGTTTGGCACGCTGCGTCGCTGCTGAGTGACATACCAGCTAATAAGTTCATCACGAACAAACACGCTAAGATGTTGATCCAAATCTGTAAGTGACTTAGCAATTAGAGTAATGCTCACAGTGTAGAGACCTTCGAGGAGAAGTGGGCCCATCAATGTTTGGATGTTGGGAGTAAGACGGAATGGAACAATCTCTGGGGATTGGAAAGTTGGAGGGTTTTTCGCTGAGAGCATAGGAAGCATATCAGTAGACCATACATTACCACTCGTAGCATTGATGAAGCATTTGTGAGGATATCTGTTACTAATTGACATGAGGAAAGTCATAAACGTAACGCCAGCATATTGGTAGGCAAATTGTTTTCTAAATAGCCAGAATGACTCGTAGTTGTCGAAAGTTCTCTCAAAATAGTCTCGGAATATAGTTGTAGGAACAATCGTAGCTTGTATGGCTGACAAAATTTCCATCTTTGTACTGGCAATATCTGGCTTGGGTAACTTGTGATCATAAGCTGCCTTCATCTTCTTTGCAGCAAATTCCAAAGGTTCATCACGGCTCCTGTTGTTTCTTCGACAGTGGTCTTCGTAAATGGCATGCATGGAAATATAATTAGAATTGTCTTGAATAATTCTAATATGAGGTGAAAATGGAACTGCCGAGGGTAGAGTGAACTGAAGATTTCGTTTTCTTGACTCCTTTTTGTGTGCCAAAATTCCATTGAGAATTTTGAAGAGCTGCGTAACTCGCTCTTCTCTCCTGCATTGACGGCCAGAAGGATATTGAACAGCGAATTTATGGATACTACCGTTGTGTCCCAGAATCTTGATTCTCTTGTAGCTTTGACCAAATCCTCTCACAACATCTACCGTGGACATAAATCTATCAATCTTTACAAAATGGAGATTGTCGTCCTTCAATTCAGAGTACTGGCCTGGCACTTCGATTTCCTCAAACTTTTGGTAATGGAACTCGCTCAAATGTGGGCTCAATGCCTCTAAATTGATTGTACCAGGTCTCTTGTCTAACCGTTCTTCGTACAAATCTCTCCATTTTCTCAGCTTTTGAACATAAACTTCAAACTCTGGCTTTTCTTTCACAAAATCTTTTTCAAACGCCGCTTTGGCATAATCTGGAATAACTGTTTCTGCAAACTTGGCGATGTTTGCTTCTGTAGGCAGTGGCCTGTCCTTTTGCATTTGGAATCTTCCCATATACTGAACACTTTCATTCAGCAGAGCCATAATTAATCGATATGTATCTTCATCAGAAGTACACTTGAATCTTTGGTAGATTTGATCAACAAAAGCTTCAAGAGATAGTGCTAACAGAGGATATGCTGTCTTTAAGATATTAAGAATGTCTTCAACATGATCCCAGGGCTGTTGGCCTCTAGATGGAGCAGGAGGAGAACCTCTTGAAGCATTCATAGCCTGCTTTTGAATTAGAGAAAAGTCCTCTCTAGTCGTTCTCAGATGGAAATGCAAACTTTGGGGATAACTCTTTGCAATTTTGATCAATATACTCTTTGCAAATTGGGCTTCTTTATGTGAAAGAGCAGTGAGTAGTTGAGGAATATAAGTAATCCAGTACCAGACAGGAACTTCACCATTGAATTTCTCGAAAACCTGTGCAATGGTGCCTGTATCGTCTTCAATTGACATGAGCCACAAAATTCGTCCCAGAATCTTTCGAGTCTTGCTTGTTTTGTAGAGCCCAGCTGCTTGCAAATAACAGTTGAGAGCAACACTGGCTTGAGGAATATCAGTTGGATTCTTTTGAAATTGACGATCCATGAAATGACCCCATTCAGCCCAAGCTTTTGGATGATACAAATCAATTTGAACCGCAGTAGAAAAACAGTGGTTGGCTTCAGTGTCTGCATTGAGTTTTGTCATGAACATTCCCTTCAATGTGAAAAATTCGGCTTTTTGCTGAGAAACAAAATAAACAAGATTAGTGTTACTAATAACATCCAAACCTGTTTGGTATTCATTTGGATTTTGATAGTAGCACTTTGCTTGCTCACGGAGTTTCAAAAAGGCTTCTTGAATCTCAATGTTTGGAAGATTGTAAATCTTGTGTAGTTGAGCTAAGCAAACGTCCAAGAGGCCATGTTTTCGTGCAACATGAGCAAACCTGTTAATTATCCAAGCAATTTCATGAAATCCACGATAAGCGAACGAACTATTGTTGTTACTGTTATTGTTGTTCTGTTGAAGTTGATTGATCAGAGGAATATAAGTTTTATTGATGACTTGGAAAACATGTTTTCTCCAAGTTACCAAATCACCCCAAATATTGATATCATCCCACAAATTGGGTAACCTCTCTCTCCAAGCTTGAAGAATTCCTTTCAAATCTTGTGATACGCTATCCAAATTTCTGCTAGTAGTATTGTGCAAACTTGTATAAATTTGACTAGCCTCCATGAATTCAACATATTGTTGGAATGTGTGCAACAACGGGGTATGAGCACCAGTCAATCTATTGGGCAAAGAGTTCCATTTTCGAAGAGCAAGTTGAATTCCTTCATCACATCTCTTAGAAACTTCTTGACTAGTTTCTGTCTTCTGTGCGAACCCTTGTAGACACATGAAAGTCTCGAAAATTTGTCTTCTTGGAGTAGGAACATCCATTACTGTCTTAATACTTTGTTCAAGAGGCTCTTTGTCATCACCCCAATCAGCTACCCGCCAACCACATTCAAGTAACAGGTCAGTGAATGATTCGTGCTTAGCTAACTCCGTGAGAATTTCCCATTGTTGTAACTTTTGAGCACAAAGAATCCAATGGTCTTCCCAAAGAGCATATTCGGCTTCACTATATGGAAGAGCACCACTTCTCGCTTTAATTTGGGCATTCTCATACATCTGCATTGCTCTGGCCCAAAGCCCACATTGTTCAAATGAAACAGCAGTATTGGTTTCAGAGTATTTGGCACGTCTTCTCCATAATCCATAAAACATATCATCTTCTTGCAGTCCAGCATAAATTTCAGCTAAAGCATCCATATTGCTTTGGCTAGTCTTTGCACTTTCAATTAAAGGTTTAGTATAAATGGATTCAAGATTTCTGATAGCTGGATACCAAGCATTGAATGATTTACCCAAATACTTAACCAAGTGTGGAGGCAATTGTTCATATTTCGAAGCACCTTCTAATATGGATTGCACAACGTTAGGGTTTTTATCCATTTGTCTATTGTGATAATCCTTAGATAGAAGCAAAATGAGAGATCTCAGGAACTCAATTTTATCTTTCTTTGTGATAGCTGAAGAAATAATAGGAAATAAGTTTACCCACATATTGTGTACCAATTCTGGGGACTTATATTGAACTTCTGATAAAGGCTTGAGAAGCTGGTCAGCAGTAATAGATGAAATGGATCCAATAAAACTGATTCTATCTTTGACGAAGTTTTGCAGGCTCTCAGGGACATCTTCTGATTTGTTTTGATATGATTTGGGAACTGCCTCAAGAATATTCGAAAAGCTAGCCGTTGTAAGATCTCGTTCACGTAATGAAATTGGCGTAGAGCTCATACCGCCATATAAGATCTGTAACGCTTGGTTAAGCCATTGAGATTCGCCAATATATTCCCAGTTCTGTTCAGAAATAACATAATTCAATCTTTTCAACGCGTTGCCATCTAAACTGTTTGTCAAAATCTCCATAAGCTTTTGACGGATCTCTATATTATCCAGTCTAGTACCAACCATGAAAGATGGCTCCATTCTGACGGCAAGATCTGATCTAGAAGTAGATTTATCTGTATAGATGTCAATTAAAATTTCGTAGAATTTTTGTGCCAATTCCCTATCACCACGGGCTTCAAACACCATCATTTTAGATAAAATTGCAGCTTTTTCCTTATTAGTTGGAAACAAATCTGTCTTGGAGAATACCCAGTGACGAGTGGTAGCAATCATTTTCATTCCAAGGTCTCTATCTGTACATCTCTCCAGAAGATGTGCATAATAAGCCAGGAAAACACGGCGTTGGTCATTGAGATCGGATATACGTACAGAGGCAATATCAATGATCATAGCAATTAACTGAATGATAAATTTACTATCAATGCCAGATTCTGATTTAGATTCCTCTTTCACGCCGTTCGACCCATTGGGTTGTGGTGGATTCACGACTCCCCCTCCAGTAACGTCCTTTCCAAGTTTTCCGAACGCCTTCATGAGAGCTTGGATCAAAGTGTCGTCAACACGAGAAGGTCGGAAACGAACTAGAGCCCAAGAAAGCATAACACCCGAAGCGACCGATCCATTAGAAGAAAAGTTTTCTTGAATGGAACTGATTATATGAGAGATGAACTCTGATACCTCAGATGGGTCTTCGTCTTCGTCAGGATCTTTGTATTCAGATTTGATTGCATTGAATATGATATTCAGAACACTGACTAGATGAGTTAAAATCTCAATCTTGTTACTCTTAATGCATTTCTCCAGCAGGAATTTAAGGTATTGGATATTACTGACAATCCAGGTTGATGACTTCCTTCCCAGAGTAACACAGATAACTTGCAAAGCATTGAGACAAAGTGTTAAACCTGGCTCCTCATTGAATTCATTGTGTACTAAGCTTTTATCGAAGAAAGCAAGTTTCACGGTAACCTCTGGCCAGTGATTCTTACCCAGAAGATGATACAATATTCCAAGGGTCTTTTTACCAAGAGGCGATTCGGATATTTTCTGAGGAGAAACGCAGACAAACCTGATCAAATAAGTAATACAGGCTTCACGTTGAGGGAAAGGAACAGAATAATGGGGGGCAACGTCTTTCTTATCTTCTTCAGCTGGTGGGTCAGCTTCATCTGGTTTCTTTTCATCGTCACCATCACCATTTACATCATCTTTCTCCATGTCATCAATCTTTCGTTTCAAACCCTTAGGTAAACTAATTGGTTGCTCATTGGCCATATTTTCCCAAGTTAAAATCAAGTCTGCAAGGTCGACTGCTAGATTTTGATTCTCCAATGGAGCATTTGAAATAAGACTGAGCTTTGGCATCGCAGCAACTATGTTGGCCACGAAATGGTCTCGGAAATCAAAGAACAGTTCAGGGTGTCGAACGATGAATTGGTAAATGTTAATTACCTGGTTAACATTGTTACCATCTTCACTGAGTACTCTTCGAGGCCATTTCGCCCAAATAGGAGTACTCACTCGAGTTTTTAAAACGGGTGCCAGCAAATCCAGGCCTTGACGAACAAGTATTTTGGCTTCATTTTGGTGGGATTTAAGCAAATGGACATACACTTGTACTACCATTTTTGACAATGTATCATAAGCAGAAACGAAAAAGGCTATGAGTACATATGCAGCTTGTTTACTCACAACATCCTCAAGCTTGATATAATTCCATCCAAACTTGATGAGATCCTTCTTAGCATCCGATATGTAGCTTGGACAATGCTTGATGAATAGAGCCGAAAGATTCAGGAGTTCAAATCTAAAGTAATCAATAGTTCCATAAGAATCTTCGTGGCTCTCTGAGGTATTGTGTTTCCAAACACGCTCGTGTACAACATCTAGCAGTGTCTCATTCCTTCCAACAGGTGGTTTTTCTAGCAATGATAATAGATCGCCTTTTTTGTGTGCTTCGACTATCAACGTAGCGTTAATGATGTTTTTGACTGCAAAACATTTAGCATCCACAGAATTGGTTTTAGTCGTAATGAAGTCAATAGTTTCAAGAAGATATTTGTGTCTGGTCTCAACGTCATCAAGAGATACCATATTGTTGAAGACATAATCTTGTAATTTGAGTGAAATATTCAATTTTGCTGAACAGACACTGTTTACCACATTCAGCAAAAGCGATACGTCATTAGTCTTCTCCAAGTAGTCAACCAGTGTTTCTTGAAACTGCTCAATAGCTTGTTCAACTTGAAGTAGCAGAGGTGAAAGTGGTGATGCAGAACTTGCAATTTTCATAAGATCTGGGAGCATTTTGTTGATATTGTAGAACAGGTCTCGTTGACTTACAATCCAGTCGGGTTTATCAATTGCCAGAGCATCAATAATAAATATAGTATTGCAAACAAGATTCGTGTATTCAACGCTTTTCGTGACTTCATTAACTTTATTAGCCAGAGGAGTAAAGTTATCTCGGATATGAGCGCGCAGAGCTTCACAGGGCTCCATTGTTAAAAGGGAACTGAATAAACGGCCATGAGTACGGCTTTGTAACTTATTCAAAAAGTACTCCCAAGATTCTGACGGATAACGATTAATGAATTTTGCTATCGGCTCTCTGAAAGGTGAATTATGTTGGCGTCTAATTTGGGTCTCCAAATTCATAAGATGACCCATGAGATCCTGCATAAAAATGAAGGCACCTGTTGGCAGAAGATGAAAAACATTAAGAATTGCGACGATAATTTTCACATTTTCTTCAACCTGCAAATTCTTGATGGAATACTGCTGGAGCGCTGTAGGTTCAGACCATGCTTTGAGGTGATCCAGCAACTTGTTTCCAATTTCCACCTTGAAATAATTTGTTAGAACCTCCAACAATCTTGCTAAGCCTTCTAAACTTGAAACCTTCAAACGCTTATGATCAGAAAGTGTAAGTAAAATAGGTCGCAAACCATTCTGCAAAATTTCTTTCGGGAGACGGTTGTTGTGAGCAACTACAGCCCTCAACCCTGAATGTGCAGCATCAATGACTTTGCTGGAGCGATTATAAAGTGCTTTGAAGAACACTGACATAATTTTTGACCTTGTTTGTGGTTGTTGAATAAGATGATAATCTGGAAGTGTCAAAGCAAGGGATAAAAGCCCAATACTGACAATACGGAGTTGAACAACTTGCTCAGCAGTTCTATGCTCAAACATCTTCGTGGAATTTGTCAAAGATTCATCCTTGGCTTCAATTAAAGCAAGAGCTTCTGTGACTAGTCTGTTTAACTCTTCGTTGAATTCTAACAATGGCTCTTTCAGCCCAAGGCAAAATGTAATAGCATCAATGTGACCAATTTGCATCAAAAAGGGAAGTGCTCTTAACGGTTTTGTAAAAATTGGGGGTAAAAGAATATTTGTGACTGGCGTGAGAATTTGAGTAACCGATTTGCCTGTTACTCGAGACAGTACATGAAGTGCTTTCTGAGAAGTTTCTCTAACAACAGCATTAGCATTGGCCAGCTCATAAGCTAATAACCCAGTAAGTTGTTTGTATGGACGCTCAAGCATTTTTTCTTCAGTTATCCCCTTATTGCATTCTTCAAGAACGTAAAGAAGTAAATTATTCGCTTCAAATCGAACTTGACAAGGTACATCACTGGGAATATCCTTGATGACAAAAAACATAGTTCGAACAAACTCCAATTGGCGATCTTTGATCCATGAAATAGAAATGTCAAGTTCTTGAATTGAAGTTTTCAAACCAAGACAAGCACCAGCTTTACGATAGTACTCAGCTTCAAAACAAGTATGAGAAAGTTTGCCAAAGAAAGCTTTAAACATTGGGAACTTTTGGATTTCATCTGTCGTACCAACAATTGCCAAACCAGCTTCAAAAATGAAATGAATTGACTTTTTACCAGCTTCCTTAACATCATCATTATAATGGCAAAGAGCGTAAATAATTGCGCCCAAAATACTTTTGGGGTCCAGATGTGGTAAGCCTTCATGTTCCTCCAGGTTGAAGGGAAGGTTAACTCTTCGCTTTTCAATAACAAAATTTCCAACTTCCAATAAAACACAGTGTTCGCAAATATTTTTAATCAAGTCCATAGCTTGTTCTTTTACTTCAGCAATAGAGACTGAGTAATAAAGCGCCTGTAATAGTCTTTCGAAAAGTTCATCTTGTAATCTCCTTTGAGTTACATCACAATTTGGATCACGACCCAGAGGAATATCTACATCTGGGAAGTCTGATCCTCCTAAAATAATCGCCACACAAGATTGAATTTGTTCTGCTAATTTTTCAGGAGGCGTACTAGTATTAAAAAACAATTTCAATACTGTAGAAAGATATTCGAATGCGTTTTGACGATAGTGGGCAGGTAGTCTTAAATCTTCTAGTACTTCCAAAGCACATGAAATTGCAGGTGTCAACTTCAGCGGTTGAGCGTCTGGGATACCATTGATGTTAAGCATAACACTAGCTTCTTGTCTCAGAACTGAAAGATTCTTTAAATCTGAAGGAGGAGTTAGATAACGGCGATTTCTTCCACCAAGTTTACCCAAAATTCTTAGTGTATTATGACTGTGATGGTGATTGTATGGAAGAGGTTTGAGATGTTTCCAAAGAGCTTGCATTATCTCTCCGACCACAGGTTCCATAATAGGATCAAAATACTCGGAAGTGAGGTTATCAACACATAGCTCTAATGTTCTTAAACCTTGGTTTACCAATTCTGTACTACCATTTAAAGCAATCACTAAGGGTCTCATCAAATAAGATAGATGAGGAACGAGAACGCTAAGTCTGACAGGTACTGTCAAACATAGTTCAACATAAATATCACGTTCTTGAGGACGTCGAGCTGTAGACAACAAATTGTTTAGCGAAGCCAAAAGAACTTGGATCAGAGGAAGAACTTTGTTGTACAGTGCTTCAAATCTGCCACCTCCTATACTTCTGAACAAATTTCTAAGCAAGTGGAAATAATAAATGGGGTCAGTTGCAGTTGTCGTATACTCGAGAGACTTGATTATCATGTCACTCAGGTGAGGGAGAAGTATATTTTCGTTAGCAGTGGGGAATAAGTTTACCCCCATGAAGCAGAGTTTGAATAGTCTTATCAAGATAGTAGATTTGACTAAATCTCCATCACCCAGCTCCGGCAACTTCTTTATCAAGAATGAAATCAATAGGGTTCCAAAGTTAGACGAAGTACTCTCGTTTGCCAGGAAAAATTGAGGAATGTACAGTAAGGTCGCGTCTTTAAAGGTAGCTTCATACAAGAAAGGTAATTCAGCTTCAACGATTTCATTAAATGACGCTGGATCAATGTGAATGAAAACCGTTGCAAATGTTTCCATGAGATCAGTTTCATCTTTCACACTGCTATTGCTAGGAGGAAGGCTAGTAGTTGAGAAATCGAAGCCATTTTTGGTCAACTCCTGCGACGAGTTTTGAGCAAAGAATAAATGGCCCAGTAAACCTTCTCTGAATAGTCTGCGGAAAATTACAATTTGCTCATAGTTGAATACTCTTGCTGACTCTTGCCATTGTTGAGGGATGAAATCTTCGGGGGGTGGAGGATTACATGATTTTAGACCAAACATGACAGTTTTCAGGAATGTCATTAGATTTTTGAACAGATATTTTGCATCATGTAGTTCGTCTATATTTTGGTCGGCATGAATTTTGATCGTGCTTTCTTTGAAGACATCCAGGAAATCAAGGTCTTTTTTGGATTCTTTGACAGTATCCTTCTTCAAAATTGGTGATTCTTTTGGCTTCTGTGTATCATTATTACCGACTAAAGAAACAGAAAAATCCACTTCAAGATTTGTCGAGTATTTTTTGTTCAAGTCCTCTTTGCTCTTTTTTTCCTTCTCAAGAAATGCTTTATTTGACTCCATTATGTGATCATAAGTTTTGTTGAGAGCAGTGAATCTTTGGACAAAAGCATTGAGAATTAGAACCATGATTTGGCGGCCTTCAGATTTATCGGGCAAGTTCATAATTCTTTCAATCAAGTTGAGCAATAACTTTGCACTCATGATTTGAAAACTTGTGGGAAGAGTATCATATTGAAGATTTTTGCAATACACCCTCACCGTTTTCCAAATCTGATCTGAAGATAGTTCCGCACGAACATGATGAATGAGATCAGCTATAGTGCTGTAGGCCAAAGGTCTGAGAGTTTCATGTACAGTTAAACCATCACCAATAAGGACTTTTTCATTTAAAAGAACATCAACCTTGGGAACAAAGATTGATCTAAAATCAGTTGAGAGGATATGTCTTGTTGCCACTAATAGCTCCTTTCTGGCAGCCGAAAGTTCACATGGACAGTCTTTCAAGAGACGTTCGACGAAATCAGGGATCAGTTCATGATAAGGCTTGAGCAGAGCAGAATAGCTTCGAAGAGCATAGGCCAAAAAAGACATAGTTTTGACCTGTGCGATAATGAACTCTCCATAAGCAACGCGATTTTTTATTTGGGGAGAAATGGAAGTGTGAACTTCACCTCTTGAGGCAGCAGCAGCATGAGCGTTTGCTTGTGGAGGAGCTTGCAAGTTGAGCATTTCGATAATGTGAGGCATAAAAGCCATAAGTGAGGACTTGACGATATGTTTATTGTTTGAATACATCAAGACAACAATGATTGGGCATTCCGTTAGAACTTTGAAACTGAAAAGACATCGTTGTAGAGGTTTAGAAGAGTGTTCATTTGAAAAGTCAGCACCCATTGAAGGAGACAGAGGTCTAGGAGAATGGAAGGTTGAGACTGGAGTATTGCCTGTTGATTGTACCGCGTTGATTGAAAAGGTGTCTTTGACGACCTGGGGGATATTTTTGTAAATCTCCATCACCAGGTTAAGGAATGGATCAACTTGGTCTTGGAGATGTGCTTTGTATGCTCGATGGAAGCTTGTAACGATTTTCATACTGATGACACCATTGTCTTCATTATCAACACGCATCAGTTTCATTATTGCGTCCAAGATATCAGAGGCGTAAGGTTTCAAGGCTTCATTAGTGGCTAGACGTTGGAAAATGTCTAGAGTGCAGTTTCTCAGACGCTAATAGGACTTGTTAGATGGATTCCAGAAAACATGAGAGATACTTACGTGCTCAATTGAGTTATTGTTGAAGCTGACATTTACGTGTTCAAGAACATGAAGAAGAGCAGGAACGACGTGAGTCAAAAAGTTTTGATAATCGTTAGCATTCTGATTTGCTTCAACGCTTTCGCGTACTTCATTTGCAATAATCAACTTTGATTTGACATCTAGCGAGTACAGTTAGTCTCAGACAACAATAAAGGACGAGTAAGTTGAAATAATTACCAATATTCTCATCCTTCAGTCTCTCTGCAATAGAATCTATCTGAGAGCTTGGGCTCGCCATGGTGATGTCGTTTTATGAGTGTTTGTAATGCAATCTGAAAAATAATAAGCTTGTAGAGACAACGGTTAGTACAAAAGATAAAAAGTGTTTCATTAGACATACAAATCGCGTAGAAAAGAATTGATATTTCAAGTTTGATTAGTATATTGAGTCTATATTGTTGATATTTCTTGGTTTCTTGTAGTATTAAGATTCTTTGAAGGATGTTGAAAGAAGGTGAATAAGACAAGTACAAAAAAATAAAAATATGTGGGAATGCTACTTGAGAAATCTTTGAATATTCTGACTAACTTTGAAGTAATCCAAGTAGACATATTATGTCAGAGAAGTCACGTGATATTTCCGTTTTTGAACTGGTAATACAAAACGGGGTTCTAGAGGTTGGTGATAGAGAAAGTAAAGAATTAGACGTGAACAGTTGGAAGTAAACAGTGGAAATGATAATATGAGTAAGATATATATAGAGGGATTTGTTTAGGAGATCAGAAGATGGTTAAAGGTGAATATAGTTGAGAGGTTGTATGAGAGCTATTTGAATGGGCAATACAGAATTAGATACAACTGAGAGACTTTGGAGAATAAAATTTGTTAATTGATTATATGCTAAGAGATCGATATAGATGAAATGAATAAATAAGTACCAAATGAGTATTTGAGAGTATTTACAGTCTTTAATAGTTGAAAAATACGTATAAATGGGAGTTAGCAGCCAGGACAAAGAAAAGGCGAATTCTTCTGTCCAAGAAGCGACTTTTGGCTATTTTGAAATTGATATAGGAAAAGGTTAGTTTTTAAAGTTGAAGAGAGAAGTTGATGTTAAAAGGACCTTAAAAGTAGAAGTTGATGTTAACAGGACCTTAAAAGGAGAAGTTGATATTAAAAGGACTTTGAACGCAGTTTGGGCTGAAAAGGAGGGCAGCGGCAGAAGAACCAGGCACAAAGTTGAAAACTGAAAAAGATGAAATCTTGATAGCAATAAGAAATCCCACTTTGGCCTTGAGAACAAAAATTGAATAGACTGTGGTCCATGAGCCGAGACTGAATAGTGGAAACAGATAAGGTCTCGGTGTTTACTTCATATGATGAATAAATGGAAGTTAAATGAATTAGAATGAGCTACGAGGCAACTCTCCATCTCGAAAGTTGCTAAGTAAGAATTATGGCAAGTATTTGGTCAGAATATTCCTTACATGTGGGCTAGAACACCATGAGCCATTGAATACAGGCGTTGGTTGAAGATTGCTAAAGAGAGGAAACAAGAGAAGATACTGAAGTCTCTACGGAGTAGAATAAGAAGATGTTGCATCGTAGCCGAGAAGACATCTTTTCAACACAGTGTGGTAGATGGTAGACAATCAGACATTTGGAGTGAACAATCCCTCATTGTGAACTGGATGAGTATGACCGGTCAAAGTTGAAGATGGAGTGTATGCTGAAGTTAAAAGTACAAAGTGATTTGAAGTAATACCTAAAAAGAGAAATATCCCAATATAGAAACCACGAAATAAAATACCGTGCGGAACACTAATAAAGACATTTCACTAAATTGAGATATTCATAAATATAGTAATAACCAGAATCGGAAAAAATACCAAAAAGATCTGCATCAAGAGGATCTAGGCTTATTCATGTACCTGCTTTCCAGAAACATCTGCATACATGGGATCTAGACTAAATCATGTACCTGCTTTCCAACTGTCTGTACTACGTCTGCTATTAATCAGTGATAATGACAAAAAACTATTTACCAGTGAGTATAAAAATGTGGAACGGGAAGCTTTGATTTTAATGCCACTAGCACACGCTAATATAAGCCTACTGAAGTACACATGGAGCCAATTATGTAGATGTGAAAGTATGAAGTTGTAAATACAATAACTAGAAAAAAAAAGCATCTAAAAATAAACAACTACATGAAAAGCTATAAGTCATAGTTGACCAGTCCACAGGATATCGTCCTTTCACGGTGCTAGAAAACACCACAAAGATGGCTATAATCTGGCGAGCGGACAGAACGCGCCGAAAGTGTGACGGCCAAATCCGAGAGCCGGATCAAAGAAGAACTAAAAAACATTGGCAAGCCTGTCAAAGAACTAAAAACATGGGGAAACCTGTCAAAGAACTAAAATATGGGGAAACCTGTCAAAGAGAGCTACAGTAGATTCAACGGTATAGAAAACGGAAAAACAATTGAAAAATGGCAAAAATAGATTGAAAAATTAGAGACAACAGTGGAGATGAAAGGATTTATGACGAGACCCAAGAGATTTTCGTTAAGAACAATGAGAGCATGTGCAGATTTGCTTTTCAACCCCTGGCGCTCACATGACGGGGAACGAACTGAGAGAATACGCTGGAGGCTATTGAGGTTGAAGATGTGATAAATAGCCAATGTAGCTGCAATGCATCTGCCAACCTCTCTCCACGAGTGAGTTCATCTACGCGGGCCTTCGTCGCGCAATGCATCCGCCAACCTCTCTCCACGAATGAGTTTTTCTACGCGGGCCTTCATCGCGACCACTAGACGAGCCCATGTAGAAGTAAGCCATCAACAGCCGCTCGCGTCTTTTCGTTTATCGGTCGACTAAAAATAACAGAATAATTTGTGCATACATGAAATTACACAATGGGAGAGGTGATTCGTTGGTCAACCAGTGAAACATTGGACTCACTGAAAAGAACAGATTGCGAATCCGTTCAACAAATCGTTTGACGGCTCATTTGACAACTCGTTTGACAGCTCGTTTGCCTAATGGCTCGAAATACCGCTCTTACAGATCCCAGCCAGTCCAACCTCTTCTACCCGCCATTCACAAAAACCCTAATAGTATCATACTAGGGCTTCTCGGCTTTTGGCACAATTGCTTGTTTCTCGTTCCTGAATCCTCCTCCCCATTCTTTTTTCACCTGCCTGGAACAAATATGTCCAACAAGATAGAAGTTGTACCACACACATCATCTCTGTTATACTCTTCTTTGCCGCCACCCGCTTAGTCCGCCCCTCTTTGCCCGCATTTTTCACACTGTTCCCTGTTTTTTTTTCATGACCACATTGCTCCAGTTGCAGAACGTGCGTACCTGACAATGGGTATGGGGCTTCTCTTCGGTACAGTAGAGGGGTCAACAAAATTAAAGTGATGTTAGATCGATCACTAAGTTATAACCTGTTTAGGCCCACTCTCTTCTTGATCTCTGTGTTTTTGCCTGCATTTTTGCATGAATTTATGTCATGTACTCACAGTATACACATGTAATACATCTGGACCTTTCTGTTTCCAGTTAAAAGTATGGGCCGTTTGAAAACGTTTGTACTCAGTCCTCCGAAAACGCTTCTACTCAGTCCGTATTCTCACAGTCCTATTCTTCCTACAACTGATCTCGCCCACCCATTGAAACTCCCATCAAGATCTCTCCAATGAGTCTACACCGACTTTTTTCTCCTTAATCTAGACCTTTTCTCCGGCTCTATGACGATTAAGCCTAGCCCTTTTGGGTCAACGACATCTCCAGGAACCTCAGAACTCTCAGATGTCCTGGCTGGCCCGTCCTTCCAAATATGCCCGACCTTTTAATCTTGCTCCTATGGCACGAAAGAAAGTCCATCCTTGTATTAGTAGTCCCATCTGCTGTTCTCTTTTCCCCGATCCAGCTTCTACTATCTTCTTCTCCTATTTAGTCTTCTCGTCTTGTGCTCTAGTCGCTACTCCCTCTCCAGCATGTATCTGGTTTCCTAGTTGGGACTCCAAAGGATTTCTTTTGCATCTTGAAAAACGTTAAACTCCAAAAACAACAATAAAAAAAAGAAACCAAGCTTTTTCTCAGAAAAAGAAAAACAAACATTTCTTTTTTAATTTTAGAAATATCAAAAAGAAAATATATGTAAAAAGAAATTAGCACAGACGTTTTTTCTTTTTTCGATACTTATATATTTCAATCTCGTCTCCCTTTTATTTAGACAGTTTTTCCTCCTTCTCTTTTTTCCTTCTTCATTTCATAATTCCCAACCTCTTTGAACAGTCTGTTTTGCTTCACCGGACTGTATTTACAAACCATACACTATTACCATCTGTTTTTCTCAATCCATCGCTTTCACTTCAGGACTATCCTCCAAACTCTCGATATTAAACCAAATGGACAGTAATAAAAAGCATTTTCCACATAGGAAAGAAGACAAACAGTTCAGCTTACCCAAAATGCCACTGAAAAGTGATCTCAAATTCTCAGTGAGACTGTCGAATCCATTCAAATCAAGCAAAAAGTCTCCGGAAATGATCTTCAGCTCAGACTATGACAATGTCAACTCCGTCCAATTGAATCATCTAGCACGACAGTCAGATCCAAATCTAATCAGCCTCTCCTCCCCTACCGCACTGTCTCATCCCTCCAGCTCCTCGCCAGTCAACAACACCTTCATCTCCAACAAACACAAAGACAACAGCAGCTCAAATACTAATAGCCAGTCGTCAACCAGCACCCTCACCCCAACTTCTCAGCTCGTCTACAAGACCTACAACGTCTTTGGCGTCCCTCTAGACGATATTGCTGACCTGGAAAATGCATATCAATCCCGCAACGCTCTAGAGAGCATCTGGGAGCCCTACTGCCATAAGGAGTACGTTCGACATGTCCCTACTCTTGTTCTCAAATGCATCAAGTTCATTCATGACTTTGGCCTTCAGGAAGAGGGCCTCTACAGAATTGGCCCAAGCACTCAAGATGTCAAAGACCTCCGAAATGCCTTCATTCAAATTGGCCCTGAATATGACATCCCGCCTGGTACGGATGTCCATGCCGTCACCGCTCTCATTAAACAATTTGCCAGAGAAATCCCAGGCGAAATCTTGCCTGTCAAAGAAAGACACACTTTTCTGGCCTACACTAATAAAGCTGCCTCTGGAAATGACGTCGGTCTCTCGTCCTTCTCTGTCTTCACACAAGAGGAACAAGATATCATTCCTGACATTATTCCTACTCAGATTCTGCAAGAAATCCTACAGAGCCTTTCGCCTTGCCAATTCGCCTTAGTCCAAACTCTTATGAGACATTTGGCCAGCGTTGTGGACCATGAAGCTGAAAACAAAATGTCCATCAGCAACCTGGCCGTCATCTTATGCCCTACGTTGAGAATTCACCGTTCGGTCTTTGGTGCTTTGATCTTAAAGTCTCACGATATCTGGCAACACTTACATTCTTTTGTCGAAGGCGTCAAGTATGATCCCAGTGTCATTGTGTCACATCAAAGAACTTATCAAAATGAGCCTGAAGAGTGGTTGAGTGCGCATAACTCTGATGAGTCCTATGTCTTTACCACAAGTACTAGTGTGAGCGCTTCTGCTACTCCTGTTGAAGAAACTTTCCTTTCCAGCCATTCAGTTTCCCCCAAACTCCCCCACCTACCGACTGAAAGACGTTCCATGATGAATTTCCATTCACACTTAACTTCATCCTCTCCAGTGTTGGAAGATGCCCACTTTTTCAATTCCCATCATCATTCCAATTCATTGGTACTGCCAGTCTTTTCTGCAGCCGCATCCACTTATTCCTCTTCGTCGTCTTCAATATCTGAGGATTCTTTCAGTACAAATGCTAGCAAATATTCAGATTCAGGGTCTTTAATGGAGTACTTGTCTCCAGCTGCATCTGCGAAGAATGCTTATGTTCCAAAGTTTTCTAGTGGTTTGGAGTACAAGTATAGCAAAGGAATTGAGCCTGTTCCAGGACCTGGATTAGTAGGAGGGGCTACTAGAGGATTCAGCTCGAACCGTAGAGTGTTTTTGAGAAAGGCAGCTGCTCCAGCTCCTAATTAATTTGGTAATGCTTTTTGTGCTTTTATTTATTTATATCGATTTAATCTTTTACGACTGCTTTAAAGTATAATTATACAAGTTTTTAATGAATTATTTTATGAACATGAATGTGAATTATACAGTTTTAACACTGTAAACATTATCAATACTGTATAAACTGTTTTATAAATACTGTCTAGTTAATATTCTGTGAGTATAGTTACTGTTATTACTGTTAAGTATATACTCTGAATATTGTTGGATATATTACTTTGAATATTGTTGAATATATACTCTAAATATTAATGTGAATATATACTCTGAATATTAATGTGAAATATATTTATTACTGTTAAATACTGTAAAATAAATAGAGATTGTTAATTTACTTCGACCTCTTTGCATTTCTCTCCTTTTGGATTTGATTCTTCTTAACCAACTTCTTTCTGTCAGCTCTTGCAAGAGATCTGGGATCCTTCAAATCATCTCCTTCTTTGTATCCCTTTCTCTTTCTAGCCATGGAGCTCATTGATTTGTCTTTACCATCATCGACCTCAACCAACCATTGACTATCCAACTTTTTGTTGATTCCACCATACCCCCATTTCGGCACCCATTTACCAGCCTCTTCATCGTAAACAAGCTTGCCATCTTTAGCCTTCTTCTGAATACCCTTCTTTGCAGCAAATTGCTCCCATTTAGTGAGTGCTTTCTTCTTGGGCAGTGGCTTTTCGCGCGGAAGTTGGGTTGTTGGTTCAGGCAGCACAAAGAGGGTCATGGACGAATCCTGCTTAGAAGAGCTCATTGACTGCGTCGTAGTCTTGACTGGAAGAAGCAAGAGCTGAGAAATGAGCAGCTGTACATTGTCTCTTGTAACAGATTGTAAATGACTTTCAATATCTTCTGAGGACTGTAGAAGGGCTCTATCAAGAGGATTTGGGTCAAACACGGCCAAGTTACCAAAATCGTAATTGACAGGAATGTCCTTTTCAACTTTTGTAGTTCTGTGCAAGTTAGACAAATGCTATATAAACTGGATAGATTCACTTACTTTAATTCAGTTGACATTATTAGATGAGTGTAGATGGAAAGAGAATTAAGCTATGATCAAGATAATTTTTTCAAAGATTGGGAAAAAATTTGGATTGGGACAAATCAAATCACGTGATTTAGCAATGGATTACAAAAGTTCAAATTGGAGTTATAATGGAAATGAAAAATATCTAACTATTTTTTTCAAGTACAATTGATTGAATCCATGCGAAAAAAACGACAAAAATCTCTTAGAAAATGAGCGCAATATGACCAAAAACAGTCAAAATGCCCATCAATATGGTTTCAGAGACTCAGCCTGAGGTCTACAATAAAGTGATCAAAGATCTGATATATAGAGTTCAAGTGGAAATTAGAGGTATACAAGATTACGACTATATAATCTTCACCGTAGCGTTATACTTGATACTACGATTCTTATTATCAAGAAATTATTCAAACTTATGAAGAGATGCGTAGAATCTTCCCTTTAGTTTCTTCTTTCAAACACCGGATTTTATCAAGGTGAGAACGCACCTTCTATGCATAGATATCGGGTGCTCTTTGTTGGGTTGTTTGTATATTTTGATTGTTGCTCAGACAGACTGCTAGGATGCGCCGGAATATCAATTACCATAAGCCATCTGATTGAATTGTCACCATGTGTAACATACTTATTATCATCATAAGGTCCTGTATGAAGAGGTATCTAAGGAATTCATCTATCTGCGATCCACATTGGGTCGACGATATCATATTGAATACTCAAAGCGAGTATTCTCCAGTCTTTTCTATTCTACGTATCACTCATCTTACTCTTCATATTCTCACCATATTGAAATGATTCCGCCTTCCTTTGAATCATTGACTCGCTCACCTCTGCATTCCGTACATGTTTCCTTATCCTCCGTATCACAAACGTATACTAAAGCTGGCCCACCGTCTGAAACATCTTGGTGAATCATGTTCTCTTCGTGCTTCTCCAACTTGTGTTTCGTTTTTTTTTATTGTTTGCGTTTGGACGTCCGATTCGTAATTCTTCTATGGCTTTATACCGCGAGTCTTAAGACGCAGTTTTGATCAAATACCTTAATCCTCCAGTACAGTAGTCAATTCTATGGTCTGCCTTTAATTCTGTCTTGATAGAATTCCCTGTCTTGCTCGAACCGGAAGAACCTCTGCGAAACTTACTTAAGTTGAATTCAATCTAATTGTACCTGGCAGGCTTCATCCTGTTCCTAGAGTAACTGTCAATCAACCTGCCTTCACTCGACATTCCAGGCCTTCAACCTGCTTCTCCTACAAATCAACTACTCATCTCTCTATTCTCTGTCTGCTTGTGTATTCTCTGCTTGTGTATTCTCTGCTTGTCTACTCTCTGCTTGTTTCCCTGACTACCTCGGCTTCTTGCCAAATCTTAACCTAACCCTGTTAAATAACGTTCTCCCCACATATTTCACTTGATCCATCTTACCATCTCCAACAGCACAACTTCAAGCCATGGCTTCTCAAGACTTCACGTTCCCTAGAGCCACTGCTCCTGAAATCATTCGTGCCAACCAAAAAGACAATTCAATTGAAAACACCGTCTTCCAGCATATCGAGACAGCCACCAGATCCATCAAGGGATCTAGATTTATCCATACACACCATGGCCAGTTGGAAACTCTTGCAAGAGCATTATATTTAACATGCACGACAGTCTTAGGAACGAAGACACTGGGTGAAGAATATACCGACATCTTCTACGACGGCGCACCTAGTCTGTCAACAAGAATTGGATTTGTCGCCAGTACCACGCTTCTCCCGGTCTTGATTCAAAAGTATAGCGCAAAACTTTGGGCTTTTTTCGATACCTCCAGCGGTGACAATGCCACATCTAGAACTGGGCTCATGTCTAAATTGAAATATATGGTCTTACTGTTGGCGAAATATTTCCCAGATATGAAGACTATTCTCGCCATTCATTTGGCTATCTTCTACTTCAATGGTACCTATTACCAGCTATCAAAGCGTTTGTTCGGACTCAAATATGCCTTTGGTCATGCTGTTGAGAGCCAAAAGAAGAAAATGGGTTATGAAGTGCTTGGTGCTTTGATCTTGATCCAAACTTTATTCAAGATTTGGCAGTCGTCTGTTGGCTCTACAATAAAAGAGGACTCTGTGCAAGATCAATTGAAATCTGTGCTGGACTCAGAGAGTAAGCCCCAAGAAGATACCTATGGCACAGATTTTACTCTAGAAGACCCATATACTTTGGCCTATATTCCTTCACAATCGCGGTCGTGTGCGCTCTGTCTAACTGTCATGACCAATCCAAGTGCTACTACGTGTGGTCATGTATTTTGCTGGACTTGTATTACTGAATGGTGCCGTGAGAAGCCTGAATGCCCACTTTGCCGAACTTCTTGTGAAGAACAGCATATTCTGCTTTTAAGGTGATCCAAATCTGGAAGCTAAGCGGAGCACTATTGGTGACCCTTCGTCCTTCCCCTTTTTAAGGCGACTACGTATGGTCGATGAAAGATCATGAACTGGCTGTTTGGTCTTATAGTTTGTCGTTGAATGTGTTCAATGGCCCACAAGTGTTGATCATTCTTAGCACACCGAAATGCAGACACCGCGGGTTTTTCAATGGGCAAGTATTGGCAATTCCAAGTTATATTGGAAATCTACAAAAAAGTTCTTGCTAAAACTACTGCCAGCTTCATCTTAATGCTGCGCAGTACTGTGCTATGTGCAGCACTGTTTCTAGGACCTGCGCGAATCAAACATATGGATGGATGAAAAATAATGCAATCCATGAGAGATTCAAGAAACTGCAGAATGCTGTCTCCTGTGATTTCTGGCTTGGAGCTCTAAAACTTTTAGGCTTCTCCACCTTAAGTTGCTGCTTTACATTGACTATGAGCAGGACCAGTCTGTTCTTAAGATATCAGTGCTGACTTAACGCGCAGTCAAGTACCTGCTTATATAGGCTTCTACTACTTTCCAATCATTGCAGTGAATATCCCGTTCAATATGATTCGGAGATCCACCAATTATTTCTCTGAATCATCTTAAACTTTTGACAACTTGATGCATCAAGTACTGGAAGTGGAATTGATGTACTAATATCGTTTTTATCTTGTATCCTTAGGACTGTACGACTCCTTATACAACGAGAAAATTTATATAATATATAGTATATATAATATATAGTCAGTCTTGAGTCTACTCCTTCATATTCTACCTTTCGAATCCTTCTGGCTCAAACTATGGGTTCTTTTCATTCCCGCCTAAATGTTTAAACTTTTGTACCTACTTCTAGAATCAATATTTCTTTTTACTCTGCAAACAGTAGAATGATAAAATAGAAGACCTTTTGCAATAGGTGATGGAGTGCAGAAGTCCTGCTTGCGTTTATATCCAATTACTACAAGAATCACAAACACTTGAATCTACCAGAATCTCTCAAAAGATGATAAACTTGGTGACAATGTGCGAGCTCAAAACATCAACGAATTCTGAAACTACATGTTCTAGACTTCAGTGACTACGACACATTGTCTCTGATAACGGCTAGATCTATCTTCATTCCTTAAGCCAATGGTGACACTGGCTCTTGCTCCAGCTCTCATTTCCCAAAAAATAGGACAATCAGAAACAATGTGAAGCGAAGGTTTGACTCAATTTTTGTGTGGATCTTTCTCCAAGACAAACTCTCATTGCAATCTAGTTTACCCCGTAAAAATATATTTCAACTTTTGTTCGTGAAACCGCTCATTATTGTTAATAGCATTATGGACAAGAGGTAGAGTGCCTTCTGCTTATAAACCTCTTTAAGTACCTTGTGTTTATCCTGATATACATCCAGGTACATGAGTAATATTATTTCTCATGTTTTAATCTTTTTGCTCACCTTCATGATCTTGTACCTTATAGGGAATCAGGAAGGTTACGAAGCGTTTTAAGTTTAAGTTTGAAGTTAACGGCAGGCGTTGGATGGACGCACAGGAGTTTATTCTTTGTCTCCTCCATTGTTGTGTATTCGTTCCAGGAAAGAGAAGAGAAATGAAGCAGAGCAAACGCTTGCTAGGTCTTCATCGACTTAAGTCTACTCACGAGCAATGCTGCTCTTTTTTCTCTAAAGGCCGATTTTTGTGCTTAGCGGCCATGAGTTGCACAATGCCTTGAATCAGATGAAGGCAACACAAGTGTCAGCCTCTGCTTCTGCTCAAAGAAACGTATGTCTAATAAGCTGTTCCATTTAGCTAAAATTGTGTTTAATATGGCTGACCAAGATGGAGAAATCAGAAAGTTAAAGAACTTGGTGATATTGCTCCAGGTACATCTCTCCATTCGCTTTCAGCCACCCAGTAGCTGTTTTAGAGACAAATGCAATACTATTGGGGGTGATTCCTGATGATGATTCGAACCTAGTAAATATTCGAATCCAAAAATGATCCAGTTAGAAAAGTACTTGTTTCCGTCTTTTACTGTAATTCGAGGCATCTCTAAGTTCGTACTTATATCGGTGTACACTCGATATAGAAAAGATATATATTTGTGTTAAATAATTATGTCGGTAATACGTTGAAAAAAAACCATTCACACAATTAAATACGCTTCTACTTTTCACCACCAACTTGGTGAGAAAACGCGTGAGAATAAGTTTGCCAAAGACTGAAAATTCGTTCACATGCCCTTCAACACATCTCATACTCATTAAAGTAGCCCAAGACAATACTTAATTCTTTGTTCTATCTTTCTAATTTTTACGTTCATTAAAACGAGTGAATGTATCAAATCGATACTGGTTCAGCAATATCAAGTAAATATATTGAAATGAAACACAATAAGGTCGAGTATCATTTCTAACAGTACTCTACAACCCTATGGGGCTTTCAGGATGTTCCTCTGACATTCTAGCAAGTTTATCTCACTGAAAACCGTACATGGAACGGTATTTCAGATTAAAGTTCTTCATGTTGGAAATAGACATGGAGATACGATTATCATTTGCACTACAGATGTTATCATAGATCTATTGAAAATGAAAGTTTTGGCGTTGAGGTTATGCGGCTAGGTACATGTCTGTGTTCAAGCAGTGGAACTTTCATAGGACCTAGAACAGCTATCCGTAATGTCTAAAGTCTATTCTAGGCTTCAAAGTATTGAATGATTGGTGGTAAGTGCAATAGACTTTCTAATAGTATTCTTTGTTTCGAGTCACGCGTGCTTGTCTCATGAAAATGTGGGTATATGGATGCGGTGGACTCTATGAAAATCACAGAGACTGAATTCGCCTTTTACTTCCTGATTATGATCTTTTTTAACGAGCCAACAATGTTTTCCTGGTAAACTATTATAATACTGCAGACTGTAAACCCATGAAGATACAATTTACATCAATACGAAAAACGGTTTATTTACATTTCAATTAACTTTTCTATATTAACTTTGTTATTAGCCCAATTTACAAGATGCAATTCAGCTAAGCAAAAAGCCTACTAAGCTTCAACACAGACCTGAGTGGAGAACATCAAACGTTTCTTTGAATGACTATCTTATACTGAGTGCTTCCAAGCATTAAGACTGATTGTCGATCAGACTAGTTGAGAGTCTATCAAACTTTCTGTAAATTCTAAATGACTTGAGTTTTCAATGGTTTCTAGTGTAGAATTAAACTTAGATTCACTTCTCAAATGGTTTTCTTGAATTTAAACGAAAGCATATAGTGTGAATTGGTGAAATTTTCTTGTCAATTGTGCCAGAGGTTTCAAGAAATCCCCAGGCACATTATCTTTTTTCAGTGAGTCCATGTCTTGAATATTGATTCATAAGACTTTTGTAGATCTGATTCATAATAAACACTACTGTAGGAGAATAATCATACTATTTAATGAACTGATGACTTGGTAATGAACTGAGCGTATTGAAGCCATCAGCCTGAGTTATAACTGAAGCAGCAAAGTAGCTACAAACATCTTAAACGCAGTTTGACTTCAGTGTAAACGAGTAAACAATGATTCTTTGAATTGTTTAAAGCTTCACTATATTTTTTTCACCAATCAACAATCAAATTTTGCTGAAGGGGTTTAATGACATTCAAAGCATACTTTTTTTGGAAACTATTTTCTGAAGTATCACCCTTTTTCAAAGACTTGTTCATTATCAATTAGAATTGCCGGAGCCAAGGGTACTTGAAATAAAAATGAATGGTACGTAAAGCAAACACCCGAATCTACTTGATGAACACTATGTAGCCTGAATCATATACTCCTGCAGCATCTTGAGTGCAAAGAGAAATGAAGCTGCTGTCTCATAAAGCTTGGGCTACCCTTTGTGAGCAATAGGGTGATTCAACGTGTTGAAATGAATAAAATTTAATAACGGCTTTGCAAGGCGAGGTGGCGCTCTGCTTAAATGTCGACGAATAAGTTTTTTTCCGTTGAACTTATAAACACAAATAAGGGAATTTGGTACAGGGGCGATTCTTTCTTTCCATCTAGTCACAAGTTCATCCTTTCCTTTGTCAAAAGCTTCGGTGAATTTGTAGAATTGATTCAAGGTACCATCTCAGCTGTTTGTATGGTCAAAAAACGATCCATACAATTTTACACAAGCTTGTCAATTTTACGTCAAGATCATTTTAAGGATAAGCTCCAATCAGGTCTCGGACTCACATATCCTGTTCTTTATTCAAGATTAAGCCATTGCCATGACTATTAATCGAGAGTTTGTATCATGATTTGAGTTCATCCTTGAGTCAATGTATCCCTGAGAACAATAATTCGTATGATACACATTCCAGTTATTCAATACGGTCAACTATTTAACCCTAGAAATCAAAACAACATTAAAAAGATTGATAGAATTCGTATTTACAGCCGTATCATTCGATTTTGGTCTAATGAATTTGATTTTTGTCAAATGATTTTGATTTCTATTTCATGATTTTAAACGATTTCAACGATTAAGGGTCCAATTTTTGTTTGTGATTTCTTTATTGGGGTGATCAGCCGTACATTTCTTATTTAAGGCTTTTGTGATCCATATTTGTAAAATAGGCATTTGAAATCTCCAGGTAGCCAATTAGTTTAAATCAGGAAATCTTTAGGAAAACTCAATTGAACAACTATGAATCCTCTATAATTTTGGCTGCAAAGCCTGAATTCAGTATCATAGATCACTTATACTAGCTACATTTCACATGTAGCAGATTGGACTAGTTGGTGAAAAAAAATTACTTAAATATATTCATATATTCCTTAAGATGTAGATTTTATAAAATACTTGCCAAACACAAACCACAATGAATGATATCCCAGGACTAGTAAACAACCTTCAGGGACTAATATCACTGATCAACCAAAGTAGCTCTAGAGATCCAGGAAGAAGCTCCACAAGCCCTTTCAGCGTTGAAGGGCTTATAAAGATGCTGGGAGCGAGTCCAAGAGTAGATTTACCGAATATAGTGCTTGACTACTACGATCCAAATCACAAATGGACGCTGGAGTCCAGAAACATGACTCGAATAGCAGTGTCAGCACTGGAGGCTTATTTAACATACACCTGCGGAGGTTCAATCAACTATACCAAACTACTGTCAAGTGTAGGGCCAGTTCTATTGCAGTCTACGGATATTGCACAGTATGTTACCCCCAAAGAACCCGAGACCTTTTCTCTCAATGATAGTATTGTTGATTTGCTTAAAAGCAACCACGATATTACAATTATTGTTAAAATAATAGATGGAAAGGCTGGGAACGTTGGAGTCACCTCTACACACTCACAATTAGCTACTCTGATACCTTCAATGGTATCTAGTAGACAGTTGGATCCAATTCTGGCAAAGATGCCAAAGGAAGATGTTAAAAATGGAGCAAAAATGTTGAAAAGAGCCATGGAGCAGACTGGTTCCATGAAGAATCAGACCTTGCGAAGGCTATATAATGCACTGAAGGATGCTGTTAGAAGAAAATAGCTGGTTCCATGATCAGATCTTGTAAAGGCTATAGTCAGAGCAAACTGGTTCCATGATCAGACCTTGCAAAGACTATAGTCAGAGCAGACTGGTTCAATGCACTGCTGTTGGAAGAAACATAGCTTTTGATGTTTGGAAAGCATAAATTATAGTCGGTTATATCTAATGATAAGTTTGCCTTCTTAAAGATTTTGTACCTCCAAGAATGTCGGGATACTGTCACCAGCCCCAGGTCGAGTGATTGCAATGGCTGAAGCCTTTACTGCAAAACGAATAGCATCTTCTATGCCATTTCCATCTGTCAGTTGAGTCGTAATCGCTCCCAGGAATGTATCGCCTGCACCGGTGGTGTCAACAATTGGATTGACTGGCTTGAAAGCAGAAACGTGAATGGGCTGCTTGGAAGACGTGGAGTTATCAAGATATACAACTCCTTCAGCTCCAAGGGTTATCAAGAGATATTTAGGCAGGTTGAGGGTCGAGGCGATGGATTCAATCTTTTCCAAAGCTTCTGCGGGATCATCTTCCTTGGAGAACTTTTGCCCAACAATGGCTCCGGCTTCAAAAGAATTGACTACCAGACAAGAGACTTTGGAGTACAAGCTGGTGTCAAAGTTAGGATTGACAGGCGAAGGATTGTACACCACCAGCTGGTCTTGAGAAGAGTTCTGAATGACTTTTTCTACCACTTTGAGAGGAATTTCATTTTGCAGCACCAAGACATCACCATCAACCCTTCCATTGTCTGCTACGCTTACTTTAGCGTTTGCACCGTCATAAACCAAGATTCTGTTTTGGCCGTCTCCGTCTACCAGAATGGTAGCAATACCTGTTCTTTCGCCCTCAATGATCTTGACATTGGATGTATCAACGCCTTTTGATTTCAAAAAGTCTACTAACTTTGCACCAAATGTGTCGCTGCCAACACATCCAATCATCTTTACAGACACAGAGGCTTCATTGGAGCGAAGCAGAGCACAAGAGAGGGCTTGATTTGCGCCCTTTCCTCCGTTATGTTCAGTAAAAGAAGTGGCAGCCAGAGTTTCACCTGCGCCTGGAATAACCTTAGCTGAGGTCACTAGGTCGTAGTTCAAGGAGCCCAGAATGGTGATAGTTTTTGACATTGAAAGAGGTTGTTTGCGAGGCTGATTAGGTTGTGGTGGGAAGTACTAAATAGAAGGCTGCAAGATTTACGGTTGGGAGGAGCCAATACTAAGCACGTAGACAATAAAGCGTTCCGCTTGACGCTCCGATATATATTACGATACTCCAAAGGACTATACTGTATGGAGGAATCTTTGATCTTACTAGTGCAAAGCCTGTTTCTAGATGGCTCTGGGATAGCGCATGGGCTAATCGACGAGCTAACATGAAACTGCGATTTGGTGGAGAATAGCATTGGTGATATATTTGGTGCATTTGGTCGCGAGTAGTGCATCGAAGATTGAAGCGTTTCGTACTGCCTGAAATTTTAAAAGCTACTGGTTTGTTCCGTTTTTATCGCTTTTTCAGATCATATATTTTGATTCGTATAATGTACCATTTTGTTAATCAAGCTTATGATTCGAATCACAAAACTTTGAATTGTACTGTATATTGCTTGTTTCGCTCATTAGCTACACCAGCAAATTCAATCGTTTTATCATGATATCTCTCAACCCTAATTGTTTATACGATGGTTTCATTTTGAACCCTTTTGCGTTTAAACCCTTGGTGTTTTCTTCTATACTTTGACCAAAAAATCCGTTTCTAAATACAAAGATGGCCAATTTGATATGAAAATATCAATTTATATTTCACTGTTTGCTGGAAAATTATGTTAGACTTATAATTATGGTATATTTCAATTTAGCCAATATAGTAAAAATGTTAAAAAAGAAGCCCCACGGGGGGCTCGAACCCCCAACCTTGTGATGACTTTAATAGATATTTAAGAGTCACACGCTCTACCGATTGAGCTAGCAAGGCCAATTTATTTCTTTTGTTATTTGTTTTAATTTAATATTTTTCAACATTTTCAACACAATGTTGATATTTTTTAAGTCTGATTAAGTGTTTGTAACACGATTTTTAATCTCTTTCTTCAATAACAAGTCTGAATAATTGAAATTATTTTGAATAAAACTGATTTTATAGAGAAATTCTTTGGTACAATTACTCAGATATTGTAAATACATGGAATAACAAGAAACAATTTAGTACTCTGAAGCTTTGAAAATGCTGCAGAATATCTCCAAAAGGTCATTTTTTGTTATTGTAGATATATATTGATATGTCTCAAGAAAAATTATAGCTTTAGAATAATTTTAATTTGAAGAAAAATTCAAGTATAGCTTTAGAATAATTTGAACATGATCATGTTTAATATAAAGAGAGAATTATCAAGAATATTTTACTGCGAATTCAAGAATTATCGACATTTTACTGCGAATTCAAATAGTAACTGAGAGTTTTATTCTTGATTCCATTTTACAAAAAACTCTCCAGTAACTTTTCTGAAACACTTAGAATTGATTTCAAAAAGATATATTGATATCTGTATTCACAGTAAAATGTTTACAGATATATTGACATCTGTATTCACAGTAAAATGTTTACAGATATATTGACATCTGTATTCACAGTAAAATGTTTACAAGAATTGTTGATTCATAAGACGACATTACCAATTACCACCAATGAAATCAAGCTGATTCCAATGCTATGAAATGAGCATGAATCACAAACCACCAAAATCAAATACAGAATAAAAGTTGTTTCTTGACAGAAAAAGGCATTGAGATCAATGGCACTCGGTGAATAGCAATGCCGCAGCTTTAAAGGACGTTGATGAGAGTTCATGAGAGCCAACTCCAGGGCTATGGCTCAATGCAGTTTGTAGAATAAACATGCGAACAGAATGAAAGCAGCATAAAAAGAAAACAAAAATATTCAATTAGAATGATTACAATAAAAATTTGTACATGCAACAGGAAGAGTTTTTGTGAGCTCAAACGATAGGAGGAAGCCCAGTTCTTGTGATATTGATTTTAGATTCACTCATTGTATAGGGCTCGTCGTCCTCGTTGACGTCTAAAACAATTGTAGGAGTCAGCATAACGGGAGAGCCAGGAGCACTCTTTTCAGGCTTGATATCAGTGTTGATAGCATGCAGAGTAACTCTTCGCACCAATTTCCCAGTGCCAGTCTGGATGACAGTTTCGCTGGGGAAAGGAGAGATATCAGAGTTGTTTGGAACGAATTGAGTTGAATCAGCTTCGGGATCGGTTCTGAACGCAGCAGCACTGAGAAGGGCCTCGTGGAGATCAGTATGGAAAGTTTCAGTGTTGGGTTCAGTTTCGAGCTGTGAAACCCAGCCTGGAGGAGGAGATGGAGGAGGAGAAATGAAGAACAGACGGCCCTGGTCTGGCAGTTTTAGGTGTTCGGTTTGGTAAGAGTATAGAGGAGTGTGTTTGTCAAAGTATGCTCGGATGGGTTTTGAGAAGGAAGTGCTGTTGATGATTTGGCGAGCGCGAGAAGCGTCGGTAGCGGATTGGAAGACGGCGATGATGCGGCCAAAGGATTTGAGTTCACCCCAATGGACGATTGGAATTGCGTTGGTAGACTCGATTAGCGATTTGGTCGAGTTTGCGAGAGCAGGTGTAGACAGGTCGTCTTTGAAGTCTTCACGATCGAATCCAGAGAGGATGAGGGTGTTTGAAGGGTCTTGAGAAGGCATCTGGGGAGTCTGGAGATGCGGTGATGCTAGTTGATGCTATTTGATTTAAAGTGATGTGCAGGAAGAAGAAAATAGCTGGACAAGAGATTCTATTTATTTAGACGAAGCCATAAAATGAAATAATTAAAAAGGTCACAGCCTCGGTCTCAAGGCGATGCGATTTCAAAGGCGATGGAGTTGGATGATGGTGAAAAGTATGCGGCCAACGCTGAAGAGGACTTCCTTCCGGCACCATTTAAAGCCGCCAAATTACCTAGACTATTTAGGGTCTCTGACCTGCCGCCTGCATGAATTTTGTTCAGGGTTGGGGTAGTGCTGGCCAAGAAATCTGGTGGCGATATCCTGTGCTAGAGTTTGATTTAGAGTTAGGACTGAATTAGAACGGGATGGAATAAGGCTGGTACAGGGCTGGAACAGAGGTGGAATAGAGGTGGGATAGGGCTGGAACAGGGTTATAACTTGGAATAGAGCTATAACTTGGAACAGGGTTAGAACAGGGCTAGAACAGAGATGGAATAGAGATGGAATAGAGCTAGAGCAGAGAACAAGTGCTAAAGCAGAGAACAGTATCAACGAGAGAAATTATTTTTGATCAGAAGCTTTGTCTAAGCCCAAAGTCTGAGCTTGAGCAAGCAATGATCTAGATCTATAATTAAGGTGCTTTGACCGCCTGTTGGCTGAAGGCGAGTTCCATGATCTTTGTTCACTAATTCTTGTTCTATTCTTGTTCTTACTGTTCTTATTGTTCTTATTCTTATTGTTCTTGTTCTTATTGTTCTAATTCTTGTTCTATTCTTGTTCTTATTGTTCTTGTTCTTGTTCTTATTGTACTATTCTTATTCTTAATTATTCTTACTGCTTATTGCTATCATTCTCACTTCTCCAGATTCTTATGCATCTTGACTTATATTAAATATATTTCATATGAAATCAAAGAGGCTTTGCGCATTGATCATTGAACTACTTTCGTTGTCTCATGCCTTGATTTGCTTTATCAACCTTCTCATTGGCTTGCTGGGCCCGCTTTTGTGCTATACTAGCTTTAACTCTTTCAACATCAACATTGCCTAACGCATCCTTCATATAAACATCTGTGTTCAGCTTCTTCTCAATCATCTCGTCCGTCAACTTGGTCTTCAGCTGGCTCATGAGCTGACTCTCGCCGCGAAACGGAATCACTTGATGCGCAAACGTCTGAGCACTCTCATAATCCAAACTGTTGGTCACCATATCCATAACCTCCAGCTGCTTCATCAGCTGCTGCTGACCTTTCCTAGTGTTGAGCGGAACTATCTTGGGTCCGTCGAAAAACAAAGGCACAAGCTGGTTCAGGGCAACAAAACTCGTCAGCATGAGGTTTCTCAGAATCAATGTAAATTGATATGGAGTTATGTTCATCCAGCGTATAAACGGAATGGTGTTCAGTATCGTAGCCTGCGACCGCGTCGCAAGGTAAACCTCAATCGTAGCACAGAAAAGCAGGATATTGTATCTCCAAGTGTGCCCGGTTTTGAAAACACCAGTCACCGAGATCAAAACAAGACCGCCTAGATAGCCTGCGTAGTACGGGAGAATCTGAGTGAGCACCGCATGGATCACATAGTCTTCAAAGAACCCGCTGGAGTTCTTCGCCTTCAGAACCGCAGGAAAGGCGAAAGCAGCGTTGCCAAACCGGTCGTAGGTGTACTTGGTAACATCAGTCGAAATAACATCGTAGGCATCTTTGATCTTGATCCAGGTGCTCTCCGCGCCGCCCTTGTCTGGGTGAGCTGTCAGCGAAAGCTTTCTGAACGCTGATTTGATTTCACGGTCTGCTGTACTGGGAGACAGTCCCATGATCCCGTACAAGTTGTTTGAAGACGAGTTTTCACTGAACCTGCTCAGCACGTTCCAGAACGCTTCAACCACTGCATAGAGCAGGTAAACAGTGATCACGGACGCGTAGATGGTTTGTCTGTGTTTGCGAAACCTGGGGGTCCCGGGCACTGGAACCGGATCGCCTACTTTGATAGTCAGCTTGTAGAATAGGGATTGCAGAAATCCCGTCACCAGGTTGGGCAGGAAGAACCAGCCTGCCAGCGATAGATATGGGCCAAAAGAAGATGGAGGTTGAATATTCATAACGAACAATGAGCTCTCAATCACAGTATTGAAGCTTTTATTTCAGGTGCACGCTGTGGTGATTGAAAACTGTCTGTATCTCAATCAAACACGGTATTGAAGCTTTTATTCCACGGTCGGTTCAGTGTGGTGATTGAAACCCGTAACTGTCTTTACGCGCTTTCTAAAGGAATGGAGAGGCTCTACAAGATCACGATATATTGGAGGAGGAAGAGTTCTTATGTGAGCTATTTCACAGTTTCACATTGTAAACCTCCCCCACATCTCAAATAGGCTACGGGTCTGTTTCCGGAATCCCGCTCCAAATTGGCGAAATAGCCTAGCCCTAGCCTCAACAAGAATAGCCAAAAAAGGAAAATTTGCATCTATACGTGTACTCAGTAGAAAATAATGAAAACCCTGGAAAAGCAGAAAAAAGTTTCGTTCATGACAGAAGACAAACAATCAACTGGAACAGACAATCAACTGGAGCAGACAATCAACTGGAGCAGACAATCAACTGGAACAGACAGTCAACTGGAACAGAAGTTTGATCTTTTACTGAATACCTACAATGGGGGTGCCAGAGGTTGACATTGACGCAAAGAATGTGAATGACTTGAGCCTGGAGTCAAGGCCAGAAGAGAGCAGCCCTAATGATTCAGCTAGTTCAAAGGCTGCTAGCGAGTTGTCTCTCAGCGGTGCTGCTGAAGAGACTCTCAGTGGTGCTGTTGAAGAAACCTTCAATGACAGTAAAGCGTCCTCTCCAATGACTGGAAGCGAAGACAAGCAAATTGATCAAGTCGAAGCCGACGACGAGTTTGGCGATTTTGATGACTTTGACGACTTTGACGACTTTCAAGAACAGCAGCCAGACCCAGTTTTCTCAGCGCCCGCTCAGAATGATTTAGAGTCCTTACCGTGCCTGAAGGAAACAGATTTCACAAACTCAGCACATCTACAAGCGACAATATCCAATCTGCTCGCTCCACTCAAATCTTGTTCATCTCCAACTTCAACTCCTTCAAGCCCTATTGATCAGACTTACTTTACCGATAGGTCTGCCTCACTCTGGCATCAATTAGCATTAGTACCTCCTCAGGCTACCGGCGTCACAGATTGGAAACGGTCAGCCATTCGGCGGTCATTCATGGTCTCGCTGGGCGTCCCCTTGGACCTGGATGAGATTATGCCCCAGAAAAATTCAAAGAGACTTATTCTTCCGAGCAGAGCGAATAACAAGCCTTCATCTCCTGTGGCAGAGCGTCATTCTTCTGATATTGCAAAGACTTCTGCCAACCAGACCTCAAGCGGTGCCAACAGCGCTTCTCTGGAGCTGGAAACTGACCGGAACCTAATGACATGGAGGCTACAGTCTCAGGTGAGCCAGCTCGCTCTGCAAGGAATGTCAGTTGCTGATCTTAAATCTCATGTCTCGGTAGTGAAATCCTCTATTCTACAAGCTGATGATACTCTAGTATTATGGGAGTCCAAAATGAAAGCTGCTCTGAAGGATAAGGAAGATTTTGAAACACTGATAGAGAGTTTACTGGAATATGCTCAGAGAGTAGGAAGTGGTACTTCAGGTAGCAAAGGTAAAAAGACGCCATCGTCTAAATCAAAGAAGTAGGCTTCACGTACATTTACAAAAGTAATTGAAATCACAAAAGTAATTGAAATCACAAAAGTACCAATTCAGATCACAAGTACAAAATGCTTCAATTTGTCAAACGCTTCAATTTATCAAACGCTCCAATTTGTCAAATGCTCCAATATGCCAAATGCTCCAATATGCCAAATGCTCCTCGTTTAGCATGAAAAACGCTTCCCATTGAGAAAATTGCAACAAATTTGGGTTTCTGAAAAATAAACAGGAACAGAATTAATAGATTTATATATAAATATTTGTAGTATGTGGAATTTACGCCTCAGGCTTGGGCTCAGATTCCTCAGCAGTAGTCTCGGTGGCAGCAGAAGCAGCAGCAGCTTCGGGGGCCGCAGAAACATCAGGAGCAGAAATTTCAGACATTTCAGATGTCCAAAGAGTCAAGTTGTCTCTGAGTAATTGCATAATGAGAGTCGAGTCCTTGTAGCTTTCCTCAGAGAGATTGTCAAGCTCAGCAATTGCTTCATCAAAAGCTTGCTTCGCAAGCTGACAAGCAGTCTCGGGGTTGTTGAGAATTTCATAGTAAAAGACAGAAAAGTTAAGAGCAAGACCAAGACGAATAGGATGGGTTGGAGCAAGAGATTCGGTAGCAATCGAAGAAGCAGATTCGTAGGATTTAAGAGAATCTTGGGCAATCTTGTCACGCTTGTCACCAGAAGCAAATTCAGCAAGGTAACGGTGGTAATCACCCTTCATCTTGTAGTAAAACACCTTGGACTCATCAGCTTTAGCAGCAGGAATAAGATGGTCGGAAAGAATGCTGAGAATGTCTTCACAGATATCAGCCAACTCGGACTCGAGTTTTTGTCTGTAATCCTTTATTAAAGCGACTTGAGACTCATTGCTCTTACTTTCTTCTTTTTGTTCAATGGAGGAAACAATTCTCCAGGAAGCACGTCTGGCACCAATGACGTTTTTGTAGGCAACTGAAAGAAGATTTCGCTCTTCAACGCTGAGCTCTTCACCAGAGGTGGCCACGATTTTCATGTTTTTGACCATTTCTTCATAGCGCTCAGCCTGCTCGGCGAGTTTGGCGAGGTAGACAGATTCTTCGCGGGGAGACATCTGGTAGCTGGTTAGTTGAGGAATCAAGTGCAATTAGCACACCCACGCATTTAGGCGAATGTTTTTGTTTCAGAGCAGACTTACTTTGTTTGAACTGTAGTTTGATATCTGAATTGACCTGGAAGATTACAAGAGCGTCGGCAATCGGAGGAATTAATAAATATAGCTGATACACAGAATTGAGAGGACTTTGAGACAAAGGGAAAAAAATGAAAGGAAGGAAGAAACTAGAAGAGAAGAAAACAAAACAAAAAAATGTGGGAAAGGGAAAATTGATAATGACAGGGTGTATATCAGTACCATATTGCATCTGTTATTCACCAATTGGTCATATACAGTAGTGATGATTACTCATCACACTAAGGCTTCCCCAAAGTGTCAAACTAGCAGGCATCAAGCATCGTATCGAAAAGGGCTAAGGGTCGCGGGAATGTGAGACGGGACGGTGATGGCATGTCTGTGTTGTGGATGGGCTGTTTCAATCAGCTGGCTGAATGTGATGTAATGATTTATGTAATATAGCAGATGATATATTGAAAGGGCAATTTGGGGAAGACTAAGCAAAGGTTAGACAGGCTGTCCGAGTGGTTAAGGAGTTTGACTTGAATTTATCTTAATTCGGCTATCAAATGCGGTTCCCGCGCGCAGGTTCGAATCCTGCGTCTGTCGTTTTTTTTTTTTTTGGACGTTGAAGTGTTTTTTACTGGAATTCAGCATCTTTCGAGTTGCTACTTGAAAATGAACTTTTAAGACAATTAACCTTTGTAGAAAGTTTATTGATGATTGCAGCGACACTGGCAAAGTTTAAGTTGGAACAATATTGGATTTTTTTTAAAAGAAACTTGTGATTTGGGTTGCGTAATTGGCGGAAATTAATTCCTTCATTACATTACGGAACAACTTAGTCGGCACCTATCGTCAAAGTACCGTGTTCCGACATAACCTGAATTAAGCGTTTCTACTTTTTATGGTATACTATATCACAAGTATTCTTTGCGGTGACCATAACAGTGGGCTACTGAAGTTACAAACTTGTGAAAAATTTCTTCAATATATATAAAATTATTTTCATTTCCTTTTTCTTCTCCTTCTTCTCTCCTTCTTTTCTTCTTCTTCTCTTCTTCTCTTCTCTTCTTCTTCTCTTCTTCTCTTCTCTTCTTCTTCTCGAAATGACTGACTATAGGTAAAATGCAAGATCAAAGAGTTGAGCAGGTTCTGGAGAAAAAACAGTTACCCCAAGATGAACGTACTTTTGTAGTGGACTCTCAGATGGCAGACTCAGATAAAATTGCTGATGAGCATAGTAGCACGCACGAGCATTGCTTCAAAAGATACCTGAAGCTATCTACTTGGAGAAGACTGCTCAAAAAACACAAATGGGTAGTTCACACTCTGCTGGGTCTGTTTTTCACCGCGTGGTGGATATCCATAATTGCTTCAGACAAACACCGAGAGAAATGGCTGATTCCAACACTCCTGTGGATGGCAATAATGATCAGACTGATCTCATTCCATGTTCCAGTACGATACATTATGGTATGGACTAGATGGGTCTGGGACAAAACGGTCGTCAAAGCGATTAGCTTCATTCCTGCAAAGTGGAGACTCCTCTCAGGTGCCGCTGGCGCTCTGGCCGTCATTCTAGTCGGGACCTTTGCGTCTCCCGAGGTCGAAGGAGGCTCTAGTAGAGCTGATCGTGCTGTATCATTTTTTGGTTGTACGGTCGCCTTGTTTGGGCTATGGGCCACTTCGAATAACAGATCCAAAATCAATTGGCACACTGTGATATCTGGAATGTTGATCCAATTCATCGTGGCCCTGTTTGTCTTAAGAACCAAGGCCGGTTACGACATTTTTGATTTCGTTTCGTTTCTCTGCAGACAGTTCTTGTCGTATGCTAAAAACGGTTCTGCTTTTATCACTTCTTCAGAAACTTCGCAGCTTCCAATGGTGCTCTTTACTGTCTTTCCTGCCATAATCTTTTTCATCTCGGTTGTCCATGTTTTGTATCATTTTGGTGCGATTCAGTGGGCCATTGGGAAGTTTGCCTATGGCTTTCACTGGGCCATGCAAGTGACGGGCGCTGAGGCCGTCGTTGCTGCTGCGTCGCCTTTCCTGGGGCAGGGAGAATCAGCTATTCTCATTAAGCCCTTTGCTCCCCACTTGACAAAAGCAGAATACCATCAAGTCATGACTTCGGGGTTTGCAACAATTGCTGGGTCTGTCTTGGTGTCTTATATTGCAATGGGTGTATCACCACAAGCGTTAACTTCGTCGTGTGTCATGTCGATTCCAGCGTCTCTGGCGACTTCAAAACTCAGATATCCCGAAACGGAACAGTCCTTGACTGACGGCACAGTAGTCATTCCTGAAGACGAAAAAGACGAAGCATACAATTCTCTTCATGCTTTTTCCAACGGTGCCTGGTTGGGGATTATCATTGCTGGCACCATCATGGCCAACCTGCTTTGTATTATTGCTCTTGTGGCGTTGGTGAACGCACTATTGACTTGGTTTGCCGGCTTTTGGAACATTGAAAATCTTACTCTGGAAATGATTTTTGGGTACATTTTTTATCCAGTTGCTTTCTTATTAGGGGCTCCGAGAGACGAGTTGTATGACATTGCAAAGCTCATTGGAATTAAAGTTATTCAGAACGAGTTTGTTGCATACGCTGCTCTATCAGGGTCCGGATATGCTCATTTGTCCATCAGAGGGCGAATGCTTGCAACATACGCACTTTGTGGGTTTGCAAATCTGGGATCCGTAGGCACCAATATCGGAGTTTTGTCCAAGTTGGCACCTTCTCGGGCTGGTGATATTGCGAGTCTAGCGATATCATCTTTAATAACAGGTTGTATCTCTACTTTACTTAGTGCTGCTGTTGCTGGAATGGTGATGACAGATTTGAAAAGGTTTCAAGAAGTTGCAGATTTAGCAGCAGCAGGAGTATCAACTTGATGGGGTGGATAGAATATAAATGATAGACTGATAGAATGAAAATGACAATATAAAAAACAATAAAGAAAACAATATATAACAGAAAACAATAATGATTTATTAAATAACAGAAAATAAAATAAAAAAACAACAGAAAATAAAATAAAAAATTAACAGAAAATACAATTTATTAAATATCAAATAATAACAAAAAACAATAAATATCAAAAAATAACAGAAAACAATAATGATTAAATAAAAATACAGAAAACAATATATAACAAAAAATAAAATAATTTACTAAATATCAAAAATAATCGAAAAATAAAATTTATTAAAAATAAAATTTATTAAAAATAAAATTTATTAAAATAAAAAAATTCCTTCAGTAAATCACAAATTCTCACTTTAGAACTTACCACTTATATCTCAAACCTTAAAAAAAACACCATCAATGTGATCCTTGTCATATTTGACATTCCCTCGTGACTCCTAGATGTCACGTGAACAATGCGGAGTATTTCTAAATGTTTTATTTCCCTAAAAATATTTTAATTAATCTTCCCTTCATCTTTCTTAATCTTCATTATTTATTGATTTGACTGGCAATTGACCATAATATACAGTCAATTCGTTTAATTACTACCAGCTTTACAATGTCTACCACTGGAACGCTCAAGTCTAGAAGACCTAGTTACGACTTGGACAGTAAGTATCCTATCTCCACGCGTGCAGTACTGTACTAGTCCCCTAATTGCTGGGTTTCAAAGTCCACTATACTGACATGCGATCTAGACTGTTCGCTTCTGATTCGACTGTTTGACGGATCACCAGTCAAACACAAGTTCAATTCTACAGACACACTCAAGCAAGTGCGAGACTACTTGGAGATGCCTTCTGCTACGGAATACACTTTTTTCCAGCCTCTTGAAAAGAAACAGTTCCAAAGTGAAGACGAAACCAGGACGCTGCAAGATTTAGGACTGGTTCCGTCTGCTTCGCTGGTATTGAAGCTGGCTGCCCCTAAACATAGTACTCGAGTGAATGGTTCTGGGTCTGGGCTGGTGAGATTGGTATTTGATGCAATTTATACTTTTTTGGGCATTGGATATAAGCCACCGCAACGAGATGAAGCTCAGTATGCTTTGAGAGAAGAAAGGGAAGAGAGCTATTCGCAACAGGAGAAGAAACAGCAGCAACAGCAGCAACAGCAACAGCAGAAACAACAACAACCGCCGCAACAGCCACAGGATACAATAAGTGTAGAGGATGAGAGTACGACCAACAACTGAAGTTAATTATACGAGACATATAAGGTACTTCTTGATGACTTTGGACCCAGTGTTAAAACTTATTACGACCATCACTTTATGACCCATCTTTTTATAATTCCATGGTAGTTTTATTTAATGTAAATGTTTTGTTCAAAATCATTGAAGGCATTCCACGGAGGTACATGAAGTCTTATCGTTAACTTTGAGTGAGTAGAGTAGAGAGTAAAATAATAAAAAGAATAAAATAATAAAAGTAATACAAATAGTAAAAAGAGTAAAAAAATAAAAAAAATAAAATAATATAAATAATATAAATAATATAAATAATATAAAATAAATAATATAAATAATTAAAAGAATAAAAAGAATGCTAGTTAAGAAAATAAGTTAAGAAAATAAATAAAAATTTAAGATAAAATAAAAATGTTAAATAAATTTCTAAATTTCTAATTCTAACTAGATAATGAAGCATCAGGAAGAGTTTCAATGACAATTTTTCTCACTGGACTTCTAGAAGACTTTGCTTCACTCTTCTCTTCAACAGATGATGAACTTTTGGAGGCTCTTTGTTTTACCAGTTTTAATGAACTTTGCAATTGTTTTCTTAGTTCTTCAACCTTGTCAGCATAACTGACAGCCTTACCGGTCAAAACAAGCTTTCTCCTTTTCTTCTCGGTTTGATCTTGTACTTCAAGTGCATCCAGTTTTTGGTACAAGTCTTCCAGTTCCAACTGAGCGCTCTGTAAAACCTTGATACGAGATCTAAGCTTCAATGCAGTTGGTGTAGAACCAGATTCAGAAGAACTAGAAAGAGATGAGTCGATCTCTTCAGAGTCAGAGCCAGAAATATTGGAAGAAAGTCTGTTGAAAATTTCAATATTATGGGATAGCTTGGAATCAAAAGCATCAAGAATGCTTTTTAAATCCGAAGGTTCAGCTGAAATCTCGAAAACGTTCTTGTCAGAGGGTTCATTTTTGTCAGAGGTTTCATTTTTGTTAGAGGGCTTATCTTTCTCAGAGGTCTCATCTTTCTCAGAGGGCTCAGTTGAATTCTCAAGAACAGCTATCTCTGTAGATAGCTCAGTTGAATTCTTCTCAGAAGGATCATTCTTCTTAGAAAGCTCATCTTCAGACTCTGAGTTATCGGTTTCACTATCAACCTCAGTAGGCCCAGTAATTGCTAACTTGGCTTTCTCTGTACCATCCTCTAAGGATTTCATTTCGGTTTGAAACAGTGATTGAATCAAGTTAGCGGCTTGTTGTCGTTCTTGTTCAATATCTTCGTCTTCTTCGTCTTCTGATTCATCATTAACATATGTAACAACAAAATCCATCTGCTCGGGTTCAGATTCCGGTTCAGATTCTGTGTCTTCATCGTCCAAGAAATCAACTAGATAGTTTAAAAGATTGCCATTTCTCTGACGGATCTTGTATAGTCTTTTATTTTCTCTACTTTGCTCATCTTCAATGTAGTCAGTAGGATAATGAGAATGATGCCTATGGTCATGATAATGGGATCTAGCACGCTTGTCATAGTTGTAATATCTAGCTCTACCATAGTTGCCACGGCTTCTGTATCTATCATCAAACTTGCGATATCTCAAGCTTGGGAGTTGTCGAACGTTGAAAAATGAATCAAATGGTGATTCACAGTAAAAAGGTCCATGATGTGCAGCGCTTCTATTGTAGAAACTGCATCTGGGGGCGAAATCAATATTAGCGTACATTGTTATAATTAAAGATGTTTGTGATTGATGATTGTGATATAGAGGAAAATCGACTGAATTTATATTGGTTCAAACGATCTTACGAAGATTCTAGTGTTATCGCCATTATTCGAGTCAGAACTTTGTTGACTGTTTACGGATTGGAAATCACAAATATCCAAAAGGTTTAGGATATACTAGACTCTTCTAGAATAGTACAGAATATATCACGTGAAACCTTATTTTCTGTCAAACCTTATTTTCCAATGTCCCTATCTTAGCTTCTTTACCATCTTTAAGCATAACCAATCCTATGCTCAAATCCATGCTTAAAGCTACTGAATTCTGGTAAATATAATGAAATAATATGTAAATAAACGATACTTCTACTCATATTAAGCTTTACTTGCCATAATATATAACCCTAAACCTGGTTATTTCTATTGCAAGTTCACATTGATCACGAATTCAGTTAACTGTAGTGAGTGGCAGCTGCTAACAAAGATCTAAATGAGACCCAATGACTGCTGTCTATCACGTTTGCATCTGTTTGAACAATTGATTCAAGAAGCTACTTTTGAAGTTTGTTTGCATCTAAATCAGACAGAGATTTTTCAATTATGTCTAACAAGTAGGAATATTTATTCCAATATTATTCCGCTTCTCTGGAGACACATTGAGTTTTTTGATCCAAAGGAACGAACCGCATATCGCGACCGCTCTGAATTCAACAAAAGGTATTATCAAATAGATGATTTGAGCGAGAGGTTCACTACAAACTGCTATTGCCATAATGGAATGAAAGTCGACGGGTTTGCAAAGAACTTTCATAGGATATCAAATGAGCCATTGAGTCTTATTAAACATTTGACGTTTCATACTCATTATCGCTACAGAGACACAACATCATTTGCACAGTTTGTTTCTACGGAGCTTTTGAATCCTGATAAACTACAAAATCTGAAAACAATAACTTTGGTCAATGAAATGGTGTCTGTAGTCTCTAGTGAAAAACTGTATAGCTATGATGATAATAGCCATACCAAATTGCTATGTGAAGCTGTTATTAATTTTGTGAATGCAGTTGATAATATTGAGCTTCATATATTTGCCAAAAGCAAGTCTCTGGTAGATTTGATATTTGAACAGCCTGACGATAGTAAAATATGGCAGGAAATTACTTGCCTAAGTATAAACTTTGGAGCACTAGGGATCAATACTCAATTTTTGGGAAAACTGACTCGAATAATTTCACTTTGCAAAAGAAACAAATCTTTGGCCATTTCAGACCGAAGTACAACGACTTCTGCCAGAAGAGTTAAAGAGAGTTTAGGAAAACTGTGTGATGCTATCACCGATTCAGCACAGCTAAAGTCTCTCGCAATCAGGTCTGTTGCGCTACTAGAGTTCATTCCACCAGATAGATTTCCAACGAATCTTTTGAACTTGGAGCTGAGCTATTCTTCAAACTCAAACATCACAGGGAGGTTTCCAAATGTCATACGATCATGGAGACATTTTTGGCAAAATATACAATTTCCGAATACTCTTTCATCACTCCGCTTGAATGGGCTTCCAAGTGGTTTTGAAAATGATGATGGAGAGCCTCTGAATTGGAAAATTAGTAGCAATATAAAGGAGCTCGACATTGTTGGCTTCTTTCTACCTCAGGAACATTGGATAAAAGTCTTTGAAAATTGCCGTTTTCTTGAAAGATTGAAAACAGATATTCCCGAGACAATGAAATTTCTAACTGAAAATAGTCGATTTACTATGAAAGAACTATCGTTAATTGATATCAATTCAGATGCTCTATCAATTCTCAAGTTTCCGAATTTGACCTTCTTATGCTTTTATACAAATGAAATTATTGAGATTTCTGTGATCAAGATGATTTTTGAAAACTGTCTGTTATTGAACAAAATCTTTATTTGCAATAACAAACATGGGCCATCAAATGGCCACCACATATTGGAATCAACATTAAACGATATAACAGTTTATGATGGAAGCAATGCTGCTTATAAGGATGTATCTGTTATAGATAGAACTAATTCATGAACGAGCAACCAAGTTGAACACAATACCCTTTTTAAGACTTTTGTGATTTAATATATCACGTGATTAGTTATATAAAGTCACTCCATTCAGAATTTGTCTATATATTTCTTCTGACCAAACACCAAAGACCACTTATCATGTCTTATTTACAAAAGCAAGCCCTGAAGAAACAGCCATTATTCTCCTTACCAGAGTCTGCAGACGATGTCTTGACACAACCTGCAACAGTCCACCCGCGGAAATCCAGAACCCAAGAACCAAGGGAATGGTCAGAGTATTTAGAAGAAAACTTCATGATTCAAGGTGAAGATGGAAGGAAATTCAATGTTTATTATAGTAAAGGAGACGACCCCAAATTGCCATTATTTATCTTTCATCATGGTGCAGGATCCTCAGGTTTATCATTCGCAGTGCTATCGAAAAAACTGGAATTAGTATTTGGAGTGAAAGGTCAAGGTGAAGGAGAGGGCAAGCCTGGAGTCATAATGTTTGATGCTAGAGGTCATGGCCAGTCTAGATTTCTAGAAGAAGAACAGAATTCCCCAGTTTTCAGTGTTCCAGCATTGGTAAATGATATGAAAACAGTTGTGAAAGAAGTGTTTAAATTAAAACAACTAAGCTCAGCTACCAATGTGATTCTGGTAGGACATTCACTAGGAGGATCAATTGTTACTCATTTTGCTAAAGATACGACAGATTTTCCAGGAGCCATTATTGGAACAGTGGTGATAGATGTAGTCGAGGGTTCTGCTTTAGAAGGATTGAAAGCAATGAACAATGTACTGGCTAGACGACCAAATACCTTTAGTTCACTTTCCGAAGCTATCTCATGGCATCTTAGTACTGGGACGTTACGGAGATCAGAATCTGCCTGTGTGAGTGTACCTTCTCTTATGAAGCCAGTCCCTTCTACGCCCGAGTATACATGGATCACGGACCTTGCGCTAACAGCGCCATTCTGGTCAACTTGGTTCAAACATCTTTCTAAAAGTTTCTTGGAGTTACCACACTCGAAACTTTTAATACTGGCTGGAACTGACAGGCTCGACAAAGACTTGATGGTTGGGCAAATGCAGGGCAAGTTTCAACTGGTTGTAGTTACAGAGAGTGGCCATTTTGTTCAAGAAGATGAACCGCTGAGGGTAGCAAACATACTGAAAGACTTTTGGGATAGAAATGGTAGACCGATCGATATAGTTCCAAAGTTTGGAAAGTTTGGCACGAAGTAAATCAGACTGAGATGCCCAAGAATGTCCACATAGAATGATTTTACTCTATATATTACATAGGAGCATTTCTGAACAAATAAGAAACACTTTCACCATTATGCAATCTTCTGATACTTTCAGCCAGCACTCCGCTAACGTCAACTGTCTTCAAACGATCACAGATGAGATCTTTGCCTTCCAAAGGAACAGTATTCGTGCAAACCACTTGCTCCAACTTGGAGGAGTTGATGATCTCTGTTGCTCTTCCCGACAAGATACCGTGTGTCACGATTGCAATCACGGAACGAGCATTATGGGACAGAAGAGTTTCAGCAGCCTTTGCTAATGTTCCACAAGTGTCTGCCATATCGTCAACCAGAATACAGATCTTGTCAGTAACGTCACCTACTAACACCATACGAGAGACTTCGTTAGCACGGGCACGCTCCTTGTGGATCAGAGCAAAGTTCAAGTCGAGCCTGTCAGCCAAACCGGCAGCACGCTTAGCGCCACCAGCGTCTGGAGAAACAATGATGGCATTATTGTAGTCAATGTTTTGTTTGATGTAGTTTACCACGCTGGGTTCAGCATAGAGATTGTCGACTGGAACGTCAAAGAAGCCCTGAATCTGACTGGCGTGTAAGTCCATGGTAATAACATGATTGCAGCCAGCAGTTTCCAGCATGTTTGCCATTAGTTTTGCAGTAATAGGAGCACGAGATTTGTCCTTTCTATCTTGTCTAGCGTAGGGGAAGTTCGGTAACACAGCAGTAATTCGTCTGGCACTGGCGGTTTTGCATGCGTTAATCATAATCAAGAGTTCTAAGATTCTATCATTCACGTCACCAGAGCCAATTTGAGTGATGATATAGACGTCTTCATCTCTGACAGATTCACCAATAGTGATGGAGGTTTCGAGGTTGGAATCGCGGAAGACGTTGAGGTTACAAAGGGACTGGCCGAGTCTGTTGGCAACCAGTTCAGCCAAGTTTCGGTGAACATCACCAGAGATAATCTTTATGGCATTGGTTGACATTGCTGGTGGTATTGAGAGGGTGAATGTAGAGCTATGGAGGTTGAATGAAAGTACTGGTTTAGAAGAAAAAAAGATTCTGGGGAATAAGCGTTAAAATTTTTTATTTTGGTGGTTGATTTTTCTACTGGGAGGAAAGTTATCGAGAGAAATCTTAATGTTTTTAGCAGGAATAGAGAATATTAGCAGAAATAGAGAATATTAACAGAAATATTTAACAAATCTTATGAGAGAAATATTTAAGAAATATTAACAGAAATATCAACAGAAATATTCAAAAAATATTCAAGAAAAATCATGAATCTTTATTTAATTTATTCAATATAGCGTTCACATTTGGCTTCTTTTTTTTCTTCTTCTTTTTGCTAGAACCGTCTGCACCAGTTGAAGAGCTCGGTTTCATGATCAATTGCCCTTCTTTAATATCATCTCCAGCATCCTTTAGCGTTTCTTGAGCTTCATGGAAAAACATCAAATCTCGTACAGTTTCCCTAAGCTCTTCCAATTCTGCATTCTTCTTTTCATCTTCTTGTTCTAGTCGTTTCAGTTTTTCAAAAGTCGTTTCGTTAATGGCCTTTTCTTCCTTATACTTGTGCATCAAGTCAGAAAAGCTTTGTTGGAGCTTGGTTTGTTTGGATTGATATTTTTCCAATTCTTTTTCGTTATTCGCAAGCTGCTTTAGCAGCTCTTTATTTCGAAGCTCTTTAGCTTGCAATCCTGAAAGCTTTTGAGTCGTTATCGAAAGTAAACTCTCATAGTAATCTCGCTGAGAGTCAAGCTGAGTGATAACCAATCCCGCAACAAACTCGCCAATCTCTTCGTCGTCTCCATATCCGTGAGACTTGCCTTTCTCACCATCTTGTTTGCCTTCAGCCTTGTTTTTCTTAGAAAAGGGACTTGGTAACTCAACTACTTTTCCATCTGCCTGGTTCTGTATCAATCTATGGACGTAGGAATCATTACCGTAATCCCATACTCTCTGAGTTTCCACGTCCATCACAAAACAGTGTCCAGAATTCACATAGTGCTCATGAGCATGGGCTTTATCATATCTTCCGCAGCCCAAATTACCACAGACCAAACAAATCCAAAGGTTGTCTTTTCCTTCACAAATGGTACAGGCAGTAGGCTGGCTTCCATCAGCCGAGCGACCACCTACACCTTGAACTTTGCCGTAGCCTTGCTGCTGGCTATGATGCTCAGTGAACCGACAAACTGGACAGCTTCCGTCCTGCCATTTGCTCAAGCACTGACAATGAAAAGTGTGCTGACACTGGATAGTCAAGAGTCCGGTGACATTACTATCCATTCTCTCCAAACAGACAGGACACGCAGGTAGTTCGACGCTGTTGTTATATTGAGGAACGACCGAGTGTCCTGCGATTGGAGATACAAACGGATCATCTTGCAAAAACGGGATACTTCTGACGTTTCCTTTGACTTCTCGAATCCAAACAACCTCGCATCGTTCGCCTATTCCTGAATGATCCCCCGAAAACTCAACGGCGTTTCTCTCTTTGTAAAACCGGCTGGCTCCTTTAGCATTCTTGAATTTCAGCAGCACCATATATCTTCCCCCAGAGCCTGTTTTGACAAGCCGGAGATGGGAGATTTCTCTGCAGTTGGGCTCGCCTATAAAGGCCAAAAGTTCAGTGACCGTCAGGTAAGCGGGAACGGTGAGAATACAGAGAATAGTTGAATCACTGGCGTTGGCGCCCCAAGATTGCTCCGAAGCCAGACTTGGTGACGGATGCTGATACAGATCGTCTTCATCACCATCTGTAGCTGAATCTTTAAACAGCTTAACTATTCCATTGCCTACGAATTTGCCACAAACATGATTTGTATTCATGTTTTCGTCATATCTATGGTTGCAGTTCACTGGGTGAATATGGATGTCTTCAAATGTCAATTCTGTGTGTCTGGGATCGATGGAAGAGTTGGTAAATTCAAACTGGATACTATAGAACATTTACCACTGGTTTGACGTGGATTGACCTGGAGTTTGGGGTAGTTTGACCTGGAGTTTGGAGTAGTTTGACCTGGAGTAGTTTGACGTAAAGTGTAGGAAACTAAAAGAGCTTGACGTGGAGTGTCGTGCAGTGTCAGCCGTGACGTGGAGTCTATGACTAGCTTCAGCCGTGACTATAAAATATTACGTAAATAATTAGTAATAATATTATGCCCGACAGTTAGTCCGAGCGTGGGGGATAGTGAGGGAGCTGGTTGGCCGTGAAAAGCCGGGGAATGTCACTGAAGTAGCGCCAAAGCAGCGAGAGTCCGACGGCAGCTACCCGAATGCTTCGTCTGCTGTAGGACCGGGCGCCGGATCCGATTATGAAGCCCTAATGTTCGATTACATAAGGATTTTTGTAGACTTAATAAGCAGGGTATGCCGTCTGGCAGCCAAATATTTTTTCTTTTGACACTTTTCCTATCACCAACTACCAACGACGAGACGACTATGCATCGGGTAATGTGAGTAGAGGTAGATTTGGTTGTGAATGGGATCTAATGAACTTAGTTTGTATATCGCTGCATTATTTCTGAATATTGCCAGTTTTGCCTTTCAGGTGTATCATGCTGTTCAATATAGTGATCTTGGTGAGTAGCTATATAGGATATAATAGGAGTAGGAGCTATATTATAGGAGTAGCTATTATATGAGTAGCTATCATAGCTATATCATAGCACCAGTTCCATCTATATCATAGCACCTGCTATAGACCTACTCCAATATCTTACCTTACTAACACCATCGTTTAGAGGCTGGTATGTCATCTATATGATACTACCTTTGGCTACTAACTCTGCTTGATAGACTTCATCAATCCAGTTGATCTCTGTAACAAACTGAATCCAGTAGGTATTCCTCCTTAACTAACTGCTACCAAAACCTAACGTGTATAGCTCATTATTCCAGATATCGCACTCCATGCCTTCACAGCAGCACTGGTTTTGCTATTCGGCGACTGGATATCGTTCCTTCTCAACGTCCCTGTGCTCTACTTGAACTTGAACAAGTTCTTCTCTTCTTCAAGATCCTCCAAGTCGTACAAACTAGACGCGACCGAAATCTTCAGAACTTTGAGACCTCTCCAAAATCAATGCTACATCAAGCTCGCGTTCTTCGTTTTCATGCTGTTTTACTACATCTTCAGATTGGTCTTCACCTTGGAATAAAGAACCCGTCCGGGACGCGCTCCGTCCTCCAGACCCGACTTGCCCGATTTTTCAATTCAGTGCCTCGCGTCGAGTCCGTTGATTACCGAACACTCTTATATTACCCCACAGTTCACCACATACAAACTTTGTTTCACGCCTAACATGTTTGGTCATATAAATGATATAAAAAGAATTCCTGTTCCTTTCTTTTTTCTTCCTGGCATCCCTCCCAGCCATCATGATCTCCCATACCGCACGAATTTTGTCTCGTCGTTTGAAGACACATTGTTTGCCCGTAGCCTGCCAGCGATACTCGTCTTTGCTGGTGCCCGCAACCTCAAACAACCACATTAATCTTTCGGATGCTTCGTTTCTATCGCGCTCCCCGGCCCAAACTATGAAGCTCAACGAGCTGGCAGCGCTGTCTCATGTAACCTCTGGAACTACAAAGTCCATGAACATGTTCCAAGCTGTCAATGACGCCCTCCGTATCGCTCTGGACACTGACGACACCGCTATCTTTTTTGGCGAAGACGTTGCGTTCGGAGGTGTTTTTAGGTGCTCAATGGGTCTGCAAGAAGAGTTTGGCACTGACAGAGTCTTCAATACTCCTTTATCAGAACAGGCGATTCTGGGCTTTGGAGTAGGGTATGCGGCAATGGACATGACTGCCATTGCTGAGATTCAGTTTGCCGACTATGTTTTCCCTGCCTTTGACCAGATTGTAAACGAGGCCGCCAAGTATAGATTCAGAGGTGCTGGAGAATTTAATGCTGGCGGTTTGACGGTTCGCATGCCAGCAGGTGCTGTTGGCCATGGTGCTTTATATCACTCGCAGTCTGGCGAAGCTTTTTTCTCGCACTCCCCGGGTCTGAGAGTTGTTATTCCCAGATCTCCTATTCAAGCTAAAGGCCTTTTACTAGCTAGCATTCGATCAAAAGATCCAGTCATATTCATGGAGCCCAAAATCTTGTATAGGTCTAGCGTTGAACATGTACCGCTTTCTGACTATGAGCTCCCACTCGACAAGGCGGAAATCATTGAATCGGGCACTGATATCACCTTGATTGGATACGGAACTCAGCTATATCATCTCTCTGCTGCTGCCGCCCTAGCAAAGAAGAAACTTGGAGTATCGTGTGAATTGATTGATTTGAGAACAATTTCACCTTGGGATAGACAAACCGTTTTTGAAAGTGTTGGAAAGACTGGTAGAGCCCTAATTTCTCATGAAGCGCCCAAAACCAGTGGCATGGGGACTGAAATTGCAGCAGAGATTCAAAAAGAGTGCTTTTTGAATCTTGAAGCTCCTGTTGAGAGAATAACTGGTTGGGATACTCATGTTCCTTTACTTTATGAAGATTTGGTGATACCAGACGTCACTAGAATTTTTGATGGCATCAAACGAGTGATTGAATACTAAATAATAATACCACTGACAATATTGTACCAACTTCCCTCAGTTATATATCTACCAAATAATTAATAAGATGTATCTCGCCCTGACAGTCAGAGAAGACCATTTCAATGATATCAAATTCTGGAGGTTGTCTCCGTCGTGATTAAAAGTAAGAAAGATCATTTTGTCCAATAAGATAACTGTATCACAAGTATGATAATGAATATATACAACAGCGCTCTAGTACAAAATTTAATATATATAAACAAATAGCCCTTTGCAACGCTTGATTCTTTTTCCCATCTACAATACTACTATTAACAGGATGATGGAACGGCAAGAAAGCCTTACCAGAGAATACAGAGTTTCGTCGACTGGAACAACATGCTATGGCGTCAGAAGAGCAAGTTCACCGTCTTTCGAAAAGTCTTCAAACAACATTTACGATCATGGTATGTATCAAATGAATTCATTGCTAGAAGAAGGAGACTGACTAGAACCAGAAGAGCTATCTCCAGACCTTGATGTGTACTATGGTTCTGTAAATCAACAAGACTTAGCAAACACCCCAGCAATTGAAATCGCAAGTAAACTGCCTCCTACTTTGAATCAGTTCTGTCATAATTATCTGAACGATCCATGTTCAGGAAGCGACCGAACAAATTACAGTACTAATTCAGAGACACAATTGCTAAACACTAAGCCATCTAATCTTTCGTTGGATTTTTTGGACAGTCCTCAAGAACACAAATCACAAAGCAAACCTATAGGGTCTGGCTCTTCTTCCAGAAGAGCAAGAATGGTAGTTCCATCTAGTTTGCAAGAAGTAAACGCAGACAGCATAATAACTTCTTCAAGTCAATGGAATTCCAGTAATATAATAGAAAATTCGAAAACGGATTCTTTCATCAATCAGATTAATATGAAACGATATCCTCCACCTTATCAGAATCAGTCTGCGAGGCAAGAATTTGCTAGCCAGCGACATTTAATACCATCCCTTCAAGAAGATGTGAATCAATCATCTGAATCAGCCAAACATAGTTTTGATATTCAGAATAGACACTTACGGCAAAGCAATAATGAAAAGTTGTTCAATTTCTGCGGAAAAGACTATTTGGCATTTCGTCAGAACTCAATGCAATCACAGAATAGCCCACAATATCAATACTCTCAGAGGTGCATGTCTCCAAGATACTCGGAAGAAATAGTGGACACTGATAAAAATTCTCCAAGATTTGATGAAATGTTTGATATCAAGGACAGATTCAATACTGAAAAGTCAGAATGGAAATTGTGGAATCCCGAGATTAAACATAAATTCTGGTTTGCTCCAAATGAGAACCGCGAAAGGAGAAAAGGACTGGCTAAATTAAAAAATTCACCTATGTCAATTGGTAAGAAAGGCTATCTAGAATTCAGTGGTATTGGCTCGCAATACTGCAAATCACCATTTTCAGATGATCTTTTCGATATCGATGTTGGCTACTCAAACAAAAAATATGAAAGAAATATGGCCTTAATTAGCCATGATAAAAAAACATTTGAAGATATTGTCAACAAAATTTCAATGGTGATTTCTGATAGTAACCAAAAATCTGAAAGCATTATGGACCCAATTGTTCGAGAAGAAGTTAAAGCCGTGAAGAATAAAGATTTTGCAAGATTTCTAATTGAAATTGAAACTGAAATGAGAGATATTGTTAATTCATTCAAGACAAATGTTGAAGATGTGGCTTTGAGAGATGGCATTTTGGTTGCAAAATTAGAAGAGGTAACATCTAGACACTCGAAAGTATTATCATCAGATCTTGAACTTATTAGAATTGAAATGGAGCACGTTACGGAAAGACTCCAAGACGAAGCTGTTCGACATGTAAATGAATTAGTCGACTCTGTCATCAAAAAGATGGGAAAAGCAATATCAATCAAGATATCTGAAGATTATGAAGTTGCAGACAATGCTATCAAACTTCAAGTAGCTGGATCAATGTACTATATCATTTCAAATCAAAGGAAGACTCAGGAAAGTATGAAAAAATATATGGAGAGTCTTGGACAGGCAGTAAAAGAAAATATTCCAGACTTGCAGCCAGACAAGAATACTTTGTCAAAATTCGAAAATCCCTATCCAACTCCTGAAGCTGAATCCAGATTTGCGGATGCCATCAACGTTTTATTACAGGAGTCGATAAAGTGTGAAAATATTGAAAAATTTGAGAAAACTGGGCAATTGAACACTTCTATTTTGACCAAGAAAATTGAAACTTCTCAGACAAATTTGGCATTTTCATTAAACACTATGAGTTTCTTGAATACTGAAAATGACGAGATCATTGATCTTATTGATGATGCCAACAATTCAATCAAAAAAATTGAAAATTCTCGAGATTTAATGAATGAACAATTAATTTCTGTAAACAGTCTGAAGAACGAAATGATTACAGAATTTGACGAGGTCAAACAGAAAGTTGTTGACTATCTTGAAATAATGGAACTTCCATTTACAATTGAAAAATTTCATGAGACTCATCAACAACTGACGAGGAACCTGGAATATGTTGAGACAAATTGCAATTCAATTTCGACTAAAATGCAGTTGCTTCAAACGAGATTGACGTTGGCTGAAGGAAAAAATATTGACGAGAAAGTTAAGAGTGAATTTCAAAAAAAAATACAAAAGGCTATGAATTCTTTGAACCAACAATACAGAAAATCTCTTACTATACTGATACAGGCAGAAAAGAATGAAAACAAAGTTCAAGGTATCCAGACTAAATCTGAAGGTTTAGAACTATCCATAAACGAAAGGGCATTGAATAAAGAGCTTGTAGAAAAAGCTGTTGAAGTACTGAGCTTGATTGGTGGAAAATCAGTATCAAGCTTGAAAATGGAATTACAGGGAATAACAGTGGAGAGTTTGGCCAAAGAGCTTGCAATCATTGAGCAAAACCAAGACGAACTAGTTTTAAACTACAAACGATTTGAAGACATTATGGAGAACAATACAAAAAAGATTACAGATACAATTGATACTTTAGGAAAGAAGAGTGAGATTACTATGGAAAAAATCAGTAATTTAACAAGTACCGTCAAAGCAGCTGAGAACGAGCTTAAAACAGCATATCATCTAAAGCTAAAGAGCCTACCAGTTACAAAAGAGTCTACAGAAGTATTTGAAAATGTCATGAAATCTAAAGACACCATAGCAAAAAAATTACAGGCAATATCAGAAACTATCGACAAAGCTAGACTTGCTAACAGTGTTGCTAAAGAAATTTCTGTGGTCGAGTTCAAGTCGCTGTTGCAAAACTTCATTAGATCACCAAATGTTAACAAAGTCAGTAATGAGATTGAGGAAATTGTTGAACATTCTGAATTGATGAAAGAATACCCAAGCCTAGCAATGAAAGAGTTGACAGATCCTAAGCTGTTGGTTAAGCTTATTGTTGGACCAAATCTCCCGGATACTGCTTTATCTTCGTACATGAATACAGTTAAGGCAATGGAACTGGTACACAAACAAAATTTGGACATGAAAACTGCACAAGTGCAACTTGAAGAACTGAAAGAGTTAAAAAGGGTAAAGAGACACGAAAAGAAGAGGAACAAGCAGGAAAAACCACTGGAGGAGAAAGATTATTCAGACGTGTTGCAAGGTATCAATGCTCAATGCCAACTGCTGGACACATATTTACAAGCCAAATTCGCGGATCTTATATACACATGCCATGATCTTTCGTTTGGCCATATTTTTATTCCATTTTGTGTTATAAGACGAGATTTGCAAAAGATGAAGCCTAAGAAATGCAAAGCCAATCTTCAATTACTCAAGAGTTTGGGGGTTCAAATGGGGACGCTTTTGCTATCAGCATCTAATGACAGTTTGAAAGAAAAAGAGTGGAAATTGCTATATGAATACTCGAAACATGTAAACTCACACAAACTGGATAAAGAAGCAAAGAAAAATAAGGGAATAGTGAATATTGGATGGGAGTTGATGGAGAAGGCAGATCCTCTAGTTGAAATACTGAGAGGGTATTATGAAAGACATAAGGAGATGTTGAAAGATCACAGATTGCCAATAAGCTGAAAGAACGCTCAGTACCTATAACTAAGTAAGAACTAATATGAATGTAAAATAATTGAATTTGACCAATTATACATATATACAATTATTTTCTTCCTACTTTGAAAGACAAGATATCGTTTTTACCTACGTCGATTTCAACGTCTTCAGCAACTTTGGCGCCTCCAATTCCTTCAATAGCAGCCAAAGGCACTTCTCCCATGATTTTTCTGGCGACTTCAGCGACAGTTGTACCCTTTCGTAGGAGAACACAGTCTCTAAATACCTTTTCTCCTCCAAAGTTGTGAATGTTTTTGACTGGATAGACCGGGATGAGATCCAAAACATCAGCAGCAGCTTGGAGGACCTGAACAACGCCAGTAGAACCAAATCGATACAAGACCAGATCACGGATGTTTTCGATACGAGCTCTCAGCTTGTCGTCTGGTAAGGGCTTCAAGTCGGAGTCGGGCAAATCGTCTTTTGTGTCTACAAACTCTGTGCCCTGTTCATACTGGACAAAGCCCTGTTTGACGAGCCTACGAATAAAAACCTCAGTTATGGCAGAAGTCAATATAGCGTGAGAATCTCCATGCTTTTTAATGATCTTTGAGACGTTTTTGTCGGCGTCAGGATGGTCTATTTTGTTTAAAGCGAGAACTGTTGGAAACTTTTCTTGCGTGAAAGCTTTAACGACGTTCTTGATATCTTCGTCAGACCACTCTTCCAAAGGGCCCAGGCCGGGGAGTCTTGCGAGAGCTCTGGCGACAGTTTTGGCGGTACTTCCATAACCACTGAACTGGGCTTGTAGAGTGTCTATGGTGTGCGATTTGGTAGCAGTGTGTCTTCGTTTGATTGACCCCCATCTCTCTTTCAAGTTACCTTCAATCCATCTGAATATTTCGTCCTGCAGCCAGTCAATGTCGTTCAAAGGATCGTAGCCTCTGGTGGCTTTCCCTTCAGCGTCGGTTGTTCCCGAGACGTCTACGACGTGAATGAGGGCATCAGCGTGTCGCAAATCGTCCAGAAACTTGTTTCCAAGACCTCGTCCTTCATGAGCACCGGGTACCAAACCCGCGACATCAAGCAACATGATGGGGACATATCTCTTTCCGTTCTTGCACCAGCCATAGTTTGGTTTGCACTTTTCTTCGACTTCTGGGCCAAAACGCGAGCACGCGCAGTCTACCTGGAGATAGCCTGTAGCTTTGTTAGGATCAATAGTCGTGAACGGGAACGCTCCAGTTTTGGCGTCGGCGTCAGTGAGACTATTGAGGGTCGTGGATTTACCACTAGAGGGCTTTCCAACGATACCAATAAGAGGGTCTCTAGGCATGATGAAGCAGAAATTGTAACTTCAGAGAGAACTTCAACCAGAAAGGATATATAGATCAAAATCACGTGAAACGGGGAAAAGTTCATTATGGGAGATACGATATAGTAAATATAAACAAGCGAAACAGTCTGAAAGGGCATGGAGAAGCTAGAAGTTCTCTTCACCTTTGCTAGCCAACAGCATACCGAAGCTGACGGATCTGTAGCCAGAGTATAAGGCAGCGATGATGAGCCAGCCGACAGCAAAGAAGGCAGCGTTTTTGAAACGGCTGTTCAGAGTGTTGTCGGCTTCGAGCTCTGAAACTCTTTTGACCAAAGTTTGGTATTCCAGTTTGGAGATGGAGTTGTTGTTGGTGCTGCTGCTGCTACCGTTGGGATCTTCGTCGCGTTCCAAGAACGACGTGAGTTCATAGCCTTGGGATTTGGGACTGTTGTTAAAGCTGTGGCGGGCCTTGAAGTAGTTGAAGAGTCTGAATGAAGCGATTCCAGTGTAGATGATGGCAAAGGCGAGGAAGAGGGCCAAACATACGATATCTGCAATTTGTTTGTCTCCCATGGGGTAGTAGAATTTTTCTTTTTTCATCTTCATTTTGGAAAGAACGGGAGGTAGAATAGGACGGAGGTAGAATAGGACGGGAGGTGAGCTGGAGGTGAGCTAGAGGTGAACTGAGTTGGAACGGGAGGTGAACTGGACTAGACAGAACTAAAACTAGAACTGAACGGAAATTAGAACAGAAACTGAACTGAAAATCTGGGGTGCTGTGAGCTTGAAAGTGAGAAGTAAGAAGAAAGAAGAAACAAGGTAAAAGAAATAATATAAACCAGATGCAGCCATACTGATCAATCAGATAAATAGCTCTCGTATTCGTAATTATTTTTTTACCACATTCGTTACACCGCAAGTGTTGCCTACTAAAAAGTAAACAGTATTAAATATCAAGTATTAAATATCAAGTATCAAGTACCAAATACCAAGTACCAAGTACCATATACCAAATACCAAATACCAAATATCAAGTACTAATTATTAAGTATCAAATCCTATTCCCAGACCAAATCCCAGACCAAATACTATTCCCAGACCAAACCATCGCATTACCCCAAATCTCCTATTCCTCTCCATCAAGCTATAATGTATCGTGCCTTCTCCAGACCCTTTGGAAAACGCGCGTATGCGACATACAAAGCGTTCAACAACGCCCGACCCGGGCTCTTGACAGACCCGTACGGGTTTGCCATAGTGCACTGGAAAGGACTGGCCATCTTCGCCACCGGTTCGACAGCTTTTGTTGCAATGCACCTCGAAAAGGCCCCGATATCGAACCGGACCCGACTGATGCTGGTTGGCCCGGAGCTCGAGCAGTACTTTGGCAACCAGGGCTACCGGGAGGTGCTGGACGAGTACCGTGGCTCGCTGCTTCCAGACAATAGCTCGCAGGCCATGAGAGTCAAGGAGATCATGAAGAATCTCATCAAGGTGTCTCCGTTTGCCAACGACGAGTCAATTGACTGGCGTATTCACGTCATTGACGACCCCAAGCAGAGCCCGAACGCCTTTGTGCTGCCTGGCGGCAAGGTGTTTGTGTTTTCGTCCATCCTTCCCATCTGTGGAAACGACGACGGACTGGCTACCGTGCTGTCGCACGAGCTGGCTCACCAGGTCTCTCGCCATACTGCTGAGAATCTGTCAAAGACCCCGTTCTATCTTGCTGCCAGCCTTATTTTGTATTCAATCACTGGATCGTACTCACTGAACTCTTTGATCACAAACACGCTTTTTAAACTGCCTGCTAGCAGAGAGATGGAGCGCGAAGCAGACTTTATTGGTCTTATTCTCATGTCTAAAGCGTGCTATAACCCAGACGAAGCTGTTCATGTTTGGCAGCGGATGCAGCACTATGAGCACAAGCTTTCGTCTGGGGCTATTAGACCTCCAGAGTTATTGTCGACCCATCCTGCTACAGAGAACAGAATTGATTCGATTAGAAAGTGGTTACCAAATGCTAGAGAAGCTCGAGCCAATGCCAGATGTGATGAGAAATATGCTCAACATTTAGATGTCTTTATGGGCTGGAAGCCGCCATCTAATATGGGGGAGTTTTTTTGAGATCAATTAAGATTAAGGAGATGGAGATGGAGGAGATGGATTAAGGGTTAAGAAGAAGATTAAGAAGAAGAAGGATTAAGACCAAGATGAAAAAGATCAAGAAGATGAAGAAGATCAAGAAGATGAAGAAGATCAAGAAGATCAAGAAGATCAAGAAGATCAAGAAGATCAAGAAGATCAAGAAGATTAAGAAGAAGAAGAGAAAAAGAAGAAAAAGAATCTTCACTCTATGTTAACGAAAGTAAATCTTAAATATATACTTATATATTTATATAAATACAAAATGAACAGACCTAATCATCCTCATCATCGCTTCTCGTGTCTTCTGCAGCATTTCCTCTCAACACCTTTAACGCTACTTTGACAATCATCCCAAACCAAATCACAAAAGTGACCTGGAGAAGACAAAGCAACCCAATCAAAACCCAATGAACCGTGGGAGTAAAACATCTCACCAACTCGCCAGTAACATCGTCCCAATGACACTTTTCTTCAATAAGATCAAAAGACCTCGTCATGGCCGAGTAAACAATATAGTTATAAATGCCATGGCGACACACCAGCCAACATACCATAAAAACAACAAACGTGACATCGCAAAGAGTCCGAAGCTGGAAGTAATTGAATACTTTGGCCAACGAAAGGGAAATATCAACAAAGTCCATAAGAATCATAATAACATGACCAACTCTGGTGTAGTACGAATAGTATGACCCAATAACAAGCAAACAGGTAATGATATGGTGAGTAAACATCTGGTAATGGTCTTTCCGGCGCTCTTCAACGTGAAGAGTATAAATCTGGTGAAACCAGCTGGCCAGCGTAGTCAGGTAGAATGCTTTGATACTGACTGGAATCTCATAATGAGGCCATCCCTTCCACAATTGATCGGTCGACATCCAGTAGTCTGAGTTTTTCAGCAGGTAGAACCCGTACAGAAACGAGCTCGTGTAGTACACAATGCTCCAGGACTGCTCGACAAACCGGACAATGGCCTTCTTCGTGCGCAGGTTGGCCTTGATGGCAATGAACCTGAGGACGTGGTCAATCATAATCAGTCGCCCAAACGTCAGGCACACAATGGAAAACAGCACAAACCACGCATCTCGAAGGCCAATCTTTGCATACCCGGCCTTGTGTTGATATTGAATGCTGATGAGATTGGAGGTGTATGGCCGGAGGTTTGGAACACCCAGATGTATACTGTAAATGCTAAAGATCAGGAAGAAGGAGAGTTCTATAGGAGTCAGTAAGACGGATCAACGAGGGCGCGACCTGGGGGCATACTTGTCTGAAAGTTGAAGGTCAACAGAGACGCCAGCTGAACATCGCGTCGGCGACCTGGCGTAGCTGAAGCTGCTGGTGAAGGAGTAGCGAGCTTCTCTTGTTTCTCGTTCAAGTCCAGTTTTCTGGCCGTCAAGAGCGTCGGGGGCGGCGACGACATGACGCTCTTGCTGTTCAGTGGCCGGTCGGCCAACGGCCTCCTTTGCTTCACGGTTTCAATTGTAGACAAGCGGTCAGCCATCGTAACGCTCTGAGATTCGTGCTGGCTGGTGGTTCCAAAGGGTGGGTCAAGAGTGTAGGTGTGCTGTCAAGAAAAATATATTAAGATGAAAAACAAAATTTTCGGGGAATCGAAAGTTTTGCTGAGTAAGCTCGCGTGTGTGTCGGGCACGCCTGTGCACGGGCACACGGGCGCACGGGCGGTGCGCACGAAGCATGCGGGACCCACTGTCGGGTCACTGTCGGGTCCTGTTGGTGGGGTCCGAGTGAGGCTGACGATTTGAGGAGGACCCGGGGTAGTCTTTTTTTTGGTTAGTCCTGTTTGGTAGGGATCTTGCGAAATGAAAAACGTGCATAACGTAAGCGGATCTGGACTTTTCTTTATTGGTTCTAGAGGTTTTGGGGTGGAGTTGGTAAAGAGCTGGTATACTGGGGAATGGTGGAGTTTCAAGTAGTTTTATGTAATGTTAGGTCAAGTTGGGTCACGTTTTTTGTCAAGTTTTTGTTAAGTCACGGTTTAGTCACGGTTTAGTCAAGGTTTAGTTAAGTTGTTGTTAAGTCACGTTTTCATGTTATGTGTTTGTCAAGTTTTTGTCAAGTCACGTTTTTATCACGTTTTTGTCACGTTTTCATGCTATGTTTTCATGTTACATGTATCAAGTCACGTCTTTGGAAAGTCACGTTCAAGTCACGTTATTAAAACGTTCTCACGTTCGTTTCATGTCCCGTTTTTTCGTTGTCATGCCAACGAATTGAATTAAAAAAACGCGAAACGCGTTTTTTTCTTCTACTTACACCTTTCTCTCAATCGTCACTCCAATGCATATCAAACAGGTAAGAACGCTCTGAGTTTCTATCAATCGCAGCTACTGACATCTTTTAGATAACAATCCAGGGCTTCAAGTCCTATAAAAATATGACGGTCACAGACCCTTTCAGCCCGCATCATAACGTCGTGGGTAAGTTCTTCCTTGTGCTTCTGACTTTTGTTCTAACAGGAATTCAGTGGGAAGAAATGGGTCTGGCAAGAGTAACTTCTTCGCTGCCATTCGGTTCGTTCTAAGCGACGCATACACCCATCTCAGCAGAGAGGAACGCCAGGGCCTGCTACACGAAGGTTCAGGCTCTGCAGTAATGAGTGCCTACGTCGAAATCTCCTTCAACAACGAAGACTTTAGATTTCCAACTTCTAAAACTGAGGTCGTCATTCGAAGGACAATTGGATTGAAGAAAGACGAATACTCCATCGACCATAAGAACGCAAGCAAATCTGATGTGATGAACCTCTTAGAAAGTGGAGGGTTCTCAAGATCGAATCCTTACTATATTGTGCCCCAGGGTAGAATCACTGCTCTCACAAACGCCAAAGACTCTGAACGTCTCACGCTGCTGAAAGAAGTCGCCGGCACCCAGGTATACGACCAGAGAAGAGCAGAGTCGGTCAAAGTCATGAACGAAACAAGAGTCAAACGCGAAAAAATTGACGAATATCTGGAATTCATCAACGAGCGATTGAGTGAGCTGGAGAGTGAAAAAGAAGAGCTCAAGGAATATCATGAAAAGGACAGGGAAAAGCGGTCTTTGGATTACACGTTGTTGGATCGTGAGCTCAATGAAATCACATCAACTTTAGACGAGCTGGAAAACGACCGTGCTAAAGGTATCGACAACAACACTGAGCGCCTTGGTGCCTACAATGAACTGGAAGAGACCATTTCTAAACTGGAAGAGACAATCGCTACTTTAAAGAATCGCGCTCAGTTGTTGACTGTGGAGTTATCCCAATCCAACCAGGACCAACGCGACTTGCTCAAGGCTAAGGCCCAGAAAGATTTAACGCTTCTGGGCTTGAAAAACAATAGTGACAACGTTTTGAGACAGGAGTCAGCTAAGAAGAACGAAATAGCATCTATACGACAACAAATTTCAGTCAAGCAAGCAGAGCTACAAGCAATCACTCCACGATTCCTCGAACTTGTGGCATCAGAAGAAACACTGAGAGAAAAAGTCTCGAATATCGAAGCTCAGCAATCATCATTATACTCGAAGCAGGGCAGAAATTCCCAGTATGCAACTATGGAGGATCGTAATACATGGCTGACTGGCGAAGTCAATAAGCTTAATCAAGAAATTAACACTCGTGATCGAATTGTTGGCAACTTGGTAGCAGACGTTGAGGATTTGTCGTTGCAGGAAACTCAAATCACCAACGAAATTGGCCAGATGCGAGACAGTCTAGAGCAGTCTTCTGATAAACTGCGAGAGGCTAGAAATGCTCAGTCTGATGCTGAAGCTACTAGAGATAAACTGATGGATGAAAGAAAAATGTTATGGAGAGCGGAGTCAAAAGCTGACTATCAGCTAGGGGAGCTCAGCGATGCATTTGCAAAGGCTGAGCGTGGTCTATTTGATACTATGAGTAGAGCTCAAAGCTCTGGACTGCTGACAGTAAAACGAATCGCTGAAAAACTCAACTTGTCTGGCGTTTATGGAACGCTTGCGGAGCTCATCAAAGTGGACGACAAGTTTAAACTTGCTACAGAGGTTACTGCTGGTAACAGTTTGTTTCACTTCGTGGTCGACAATGACGATACCGCTACTAAATTAATGGAGGAGCTATTCAGAGAAAATTCTGGCCGAGTTACATTTATGCCATTGAACAGAATTAAACCAAAGAAACACGACTATCCTGATTCTGAAGACGCTATTCCATTGATTGATAAACTGGAGTTTTCTCCGGAAGTAAGACCTGCTATTGAGCAAGTTTTTGGTAAAACTCTGGTTTGCTTAAACCTGGAAACTGGAGCACAGTATTCTCACAACTTTGGGCTGAACGCAATTACTCTAAATGGTGATAAGGTTGATACAAAGGGTGCTCTGACAGGTGGTTATCATGATAATAGAAAGTCCCGTCTAACTGCCATGGCTACATTACAACAAGTTAAGCAAGAGCTTGAACGCCAAAAAGAAGACTTCCATCATCTTCGAAATGAGATTGCAAAGAAGGACCAGAAAATCACACTTGCTCTTAATGAAGTACAAAAGGCCACGCTCAACAGCCAACAGGTTGCCAACACTTTCCAGCCATTGAAGGACGGCTTGAGAAGTAAAGTTGTGGAGGATGGTCAAATCAAACAACTTTTGGACGAGAAAAAACGGGCTCTCCAAGCTAGCCGTGCCGGTTTGAAGGCTCTTAGAGACCAGCATGATTCGTATATTCGCGAACTGCAAAGTCCGTTCACCCAAACATTAACAGCAGCAGAGCTCCAGGAGCTACAGCACTATAAGACGATTCTTCCAAATTTGAAACGGGAATTAAATAATATCTTCAATGAACGTTCTGGGTTGGAAAACACAAAGAGTCTTTTGGAGGTTGATATTTACCAAGATTTGCAAATTAGACTCGACCAGCTCAACTCTGTGACCGACTCTGTGCCAATTGGTGAAAATGCAGTTAATGAGATGGAAGCTCAAGTTGCGCGACTTGATAGTGCTATTGCTGAAGCAGTAGAAAAGATAAATTCGCTTGAACAAGAGCTGGAGGACTCCAAGACCCAATTGTCCGAGAAAGAAACAGAGCTAACTAAAACCAAGGAGACGAGAGTTCAAGCCGCACGCATGATTGAACGATATCACAAACAAATGGAGAAGTCGGTCTCGAAACGAAAGTTTTTGTTGGACAGAAGAGAAGAGGTTCAGCGCAAGATCAAGGAGCTGGGAGTGCTGCCGGTGGATGCTTTTTCCAAGTATCAAAATCTGTCGTCAGAGTCTGTTCTTAAGCGTCTTCATTCTGTTTCGGAAGTGCTGAAGAAGTATTCACACGTCAACAAGCAGGCAGTTGAACAGTATCATAATTTTACGAAGCAGCGAGAAAAGCTTCTCGAGCGACGCGAAGATCTAGAGAGCTCTTCGGAGGCTATTCAGAAGCTAATTACAACTTTGGATCAGAGGAAGGACGAAGCTATTTCTCGTACGTTCAAGCAAGTTTCGATGGGCTTTTCAAAAATATTCGAGAAACTTGTTCCTGCAGGACGGGGCTCGTTGATTATGCACAGAAAATCCGATACAACGAACAATGCCCAAGACAGTGATGAAGAAGAAGAAGAAGCATCAGCAGAGTCGGTTGAGAATTATGTTGGAATTGGTATTAGTGTTTCATTCAACAGTAAGGAAGACGACCAGCAACGAATTGAGCAGTTATCTGGAGGACAGAAGTCGTTGTGTGCGTTGACGCTTATTTTTGCGATTCAGCAGTGTGATCCGGCACCGTTTTACTTGTTTGATGAAATTGATGCCAATTTAGATACTCAGTATCGTACTGCGGTTGCTGCTATGATTTCCGAACTTTCTGCTGAAGGTGGACAGTTCATTTGCACTACATTCAGAACAGAGATGATTCATGTTGCACAAAAGTTTTATGGTGTTATGTTTAATAATAAAATGTCTTCAGTGGCTTCTATTAGTAGAGAAGAAGCACTGTCATTCATTGAAGGTCAGCAGCCTCGATAATATAAATGATTTTGTATGGTATATTTGGTATATAAAGATGGTGAATGAAGTATTTTAATGAAATGGAGAATATGGGGAGTAGGAGTTGGAGTTGGAGTTGGAGTTGGAGTTGGAGTTGGAGTGGGAGTATGGACTATGGGGTATGGAGTAAGAAGTATGGGGTATGAAGTATGGAGTATGAACAGTATGGGCAAATTATTATGGGCAGTAATAGTACTATCACACGTGACACTGACACTGACACTGACACTAACAGTCACAATTATCCATTTAGCGTAAATCAACATTCTGAAAACTTCACGCTTAATCCATTACACTAGTATATTACAGCCCTATCAAATTCTGTACCCATGCATAAAACTAGATAATCCCAAATTTCAATTCAGTCCGGGTAATCTCCAGGGTTAGGAGAGAGAAGAAGAGGAAAATTTCTCGCACACATAAGCGTGTAGAAGAAAAATGAGTGGGTAACACCTAGGGCAAAAATCTTCAAGTGAAAAAATTCCTCCCTTCTACTCACACTATCACGTCGTTACATATCATAGTATCAACAATGGCTGCTCAAAAATCTGGAATCGCCATCGGCATCAATAAGGGTCACAAGGTTACTCCTAGACAAAAGGCTGCTCGTGTCTCCTACAGAAAGGGAGCTGCCTCTGCCAGAACCACCTTTGTTCGTGATATCGTCCAAGAGGTAGCTGGTCATGCTCCTTACGAGAGAAGAATCATTGAGTTGCTTCGTAACTCCCAAGAGAAGCGTGCCCGCAAGCTCGCTAAGAAGAAGGTATGTATTGGGTGATGTGGAGTGTTTGATATTTGATGTTTGGAGTGTTTGACATTTGGGGTGTTTGGAGCGTTTGGGGGCGTTCGGGTATCGAAGTATCGGAGCATCGGGACATCGGGACATCGGAGCATTCCCATTTGATTCCCATTTGATTCCCATTTGATCCCCATTTGATTCCTTTTTGATTCCCTTTTGATTCCCTTTTGATCCCCATTTGATCCCCATTTGATCCATTTAGATCGTTTACTAACTCATTATAGCTCGGTACTTTCGGTCGTGCTAAGGCTAAGGTTGAGTCTATGACCAAGGTCATTGCTGAATCTAGACGTGCTGCTGGTCATTAAATCGTTAATGATAAATATAATGGTTAATATATGTACGAATTTGTCTTCTTTTCCTGTTGGCTCACCACCGCTACCGCCCGTCGACAAGTTCTGGAGGACCAGATCAAGTGGGATGATGCGTAGTAGAGTCTGTTTGGTCAGTAGTACGTCGACTGTTTTCGTGTTTGGTGATGATTCCAACTGTCATACTGCTGGGCTGATGTCGTGGCGGTGGTAGAGTTGTGTAGGCGTCTCAAGTTTTTGTAATTTGTAGACAGGTTGTTTTTTGTTTTTTGACTCTTAACATATCGATGAATTGATGATGAATGTCGAACACGCTTCTATCATACCTGGGAGGTATCTAGAGGCTCAAGGTAAGCATATTGATCTTTAGTTTTGGCCTGACAACTGACTGATTTCGAGATCTTCTCACCGTCCAGATAGTAGAGCCTGAGACGAAGGAATCTGTCTTTTATACGGTAAGGATTGATCACTGGTGGATCAGGTTGGAGTAGGATCATGGTGGATCATTGGATCATTGGATTATTGGATCATGGCGAATCATATTGGTAAAGAATATTGGCATATCATATTGTAGACAATATTGGCAAATCATATTGACCATATTGTAGACCATATTGATAGACCATATTGTAGACCATACTCCAAAGGCATACTCCAATACTTTACTCCAACTCCCACTCCAACACCATACTCCATTACCATACTCCAATACTAAATTATTACTAACACTAAATATAGATTCAAGGTGGTGAATCAGTTTATCATATCATTCAATTCGTCAACCAAAATCCCCATTACTGCTTTCATCTGCCCTTTGATCTAAAGCGCGACGGAGAAATTTTGAACAAATACTGCAATATAGAAAGCCTAATTCAGACCTCTGGCCAAAAACTCTTGAAATTGGATATATCTTACCAGAGATACAACTATGTTTCGGCAGAAAAGCACGTAGCAGCAACCCGCACCTTTCTAGGACTGTCCAAAGAATCTACTACGGGCCAGTCCTCTAGCTACAACATGATTGCGAGAGGATTGTGCAATACCGATATCAACTTTTCTCGTCTTCCTGTAGAACTTCGAGTCCAACTTTCTCTGCTGAAAAATTCAAAAATTCAATCAAGCGACTTTCTCGAGACTGCTACTGCTTTTGAGCTTCCTGTTCCTGATGAAAATGCCAGCTGCAGCTCGGTGCTGGAACTGGGCTTTTCGCACTGGAATCCTCCTCCAATGCAGAGACAGCTCTGCGGAGACTTGTTCTATCTAACTCTGGTCACGGTGGAAAAAGACGAATATATCATTACTGCCAGTACTACAGGATTCTACGTTAACAAATCTACAAGAGACATATTTGATTATACTCAATCGATGGAGTTATCACCAAAAATGAGACTTTGTACTTTAATTGACTCGCTGTCTAAAGGCCATCTTCAGATCCTGAAATCAGAAACAGCAGGCAGAAAACTGTTGGATATCAGTTGCTGTTCTGTTTTGAAGTCTGCTTTTCCTTATGCTAATACCATAGTCAGGGAAGAGGTTTACCGTCCTGATTTGAGTAGAGTTCAGGAAGGTATGGGACTAAATGCATCCAAGAGATATGAAATACCAACTGAAGGAACAAATTGGTGTGAACGAGTTGAAATAGCCAGAGAGCTACCGACTGATTCTTCAGAGGACATTATGCGTCGTGATCGAGAAATGCACACTGTCTTGTACGAATTTACAGAAAATGCCGTCAAACATGCCATGCTAATTTTCAATCAGGCTCTGGAGAGCTTAAACCCTGATGAAGATGAATATGGCCAATATTTTATCATCAACGGAATTTTGTTCACCTATTGTGAAGATAATGAACACAAGTATCTTCTAGAGGGCGGTTGCCAGGCTTCGAGATATATAGCAAAGAAGGAGGTTCATAGCACTACCACTTTGCTCAGTTTGAATATCAATGGTCTCTCAACGTGTCCTGCTGCCATCATTGATTACTGTGGCCGGCGGTTACTTGCACAGGCTACTGTCCCTGGAAGCCTTGGACGAGGTGGAAATGGAACTCACATAATATATGGCGGAATACATAGACAAGGCCATATTTTGACAGATGAATCATTTGCAAAATTGGTGAGTGAGTATAGCGAAACTTGCCTTGTTAAACCTCACATTGTATTTGACGAGAATAATAAAGGATATTTCATTCAATCCTCCATAGAAGTTAATGGAGTTCACGGCATAGATGGCAGAAGTTATATTATAGATTCAGGACAGAACTTACCATTAGACTTGCTTTTTTATGAACAATGTAATGTCGACGGAATGCCTGAATATCCACATAAAGTCGGGATGCTTAGAATGGAAGCAATTCAGGAGTGGTTTCGAGTTTCATTTCAACTAATAAAGCAAAAAGCTACGGGTAAAAATGATGTGTTTGACCAAGAGAGGGGCAAAGAGCAATGGGAATCCGAAGGTGAAGAAATCACGATTAAAGAAACCTTGGAAACTTCATCATTGAACAGTTCTGAAATTTCTGAGCCCCGAACTACCGACTCTGATGGGTCTCCTGTTGCCATTAACATTCACCCTCCAGAGGGTAATGCCAATTTTCAGTTATCTGATGATGTTGATATATCTAGTCAATCCATGGAACCGAAAACTAAATATAAGCATCTATCCAACGATTTAACCAAAGATGGAACAGAAAAGCTCAGTAAAGAGACTCCTTATACTATTGATATGATTTATCAAAAGGACCCAGAAGCCACGAAATCTGCTTTACATGGGTTCATTGGACAAAACCCTTCGACAAAAAAGTTAAAAGACATTTGTTATTCACCGAAAGTTGTTTACCCATATTACCATCCAGACTGCTTTAATGAATTCGAGGATCTTGAGAATTATTTTAATCAACTTTACAATGGACACAGATATCATTCTGAGGGACAGAAAGCTTCTGGTAAAGATTTTAGTCAACGCATCGAAGAATGGTACAAACACAATGCAGAGAATATTGAAATTCTCAATGAAGCAAAAGTTAATTTCATGTTGAATCCAGACGTCCCCTTGGATATTGAAAAGATTCCCAAGGGTCCGGCAAGAGATGAATATATAAATGATGGAGTTAAAATTGTTGATGTTTGCAGCTTCATTCAATTCTGCTGGATTCCCAGATATATTGATGAGATTTGTACGGAGAAGGCTGGACTCCCAATGGAAGGATCAAAACTGAGTGAAGAGATGCATTTGCGAGGAATAAATATGAGATATTTGGGACGGATTGCAAAGAGATGTGACCGATATCCAAACAGTGAGATTTCAAAACTGCTGAAAAATGTTACACTTGACGAAATTATTGCTAGATGCGCAAAGCATGTTCTGAAGGATATTCTCAAGCAGGTCCCTGTGTACCTGGCACCGCAGTTTATAGTTGATTTCTTCAACTGCTTGTTTGGCGCAGTTAAAACAGAATCACTTGTTTTCCCAGTTAGAGACAAGATGCTTTTTTCAAGTTTAGATTATAACGGGATTAGGATTTCGCATGATAAAATGACGGTATTATCATTGTACGATCGAATTGAGTACGAAGCCAAAAGGAGATTTAGGTACGATTTCAAGGACTGTGAAAAGCTGAAAATCAGTCAGCGCTTGGTCTTTAAGCGGCTTTCGGTGATGTTTGGATTGCAATGGAAGATGAAGAGCTATGAGCTCAAACCGGAGCGGACAGCATTTCCAGAAAGCGAGATTGAAAAAACACCAAAGGGGCGGAAAAAAATCAACACTGTGAAGCCTTCAATATTTCAAGTTTGTGATTTACTCAATATAGCGCCAGTGTTTATAGGATGTACGGCTACGAGCAGTATTGGGCAGTCGGTGCTTCAATCTGCGACAGAGATGGCTGCGAACACACCTCAGTCCACGAAGCTGACATTACTTTCAGAAGCATACGAGATATTTGATTTTGTATACAATCACTATCACAAGAGTCTCATTGATCTGGGCTGCCAGTTAGCACGAGAGTACTTTGACATTAAACAGGACCAAAAGAGCGCGATAAAGTTACAAAAACACATAACAATCATGGCTGAGAAGCTGACTGGAATTGAGTCTCCCAAGACGTTGGCATGCTACTTCAAGCTGATATGGATGGAGGGCCAGACGAACAACTATGTAGGGGCGATAGCACTGGCGCACCATTGCTTGAAAATCATCTCTGCGTACTACGACTGGCGACACCCAGACTTGATTTATTTCTACAAGGCGATAGGGACGATATTCAAGACAAACTACGTCTACGATACTGCGCTGGATTGGTTACAAAGGACGTTAAGTATCATTGACAAGACGCGAGGGCGAGACAGCATTCTGTGTGCCGAGCTGCTCTATCAGATCGTGGAGTGCGAAGTAGCACTCAAAGACTATCCGCGGGCCATCAAGTACATTGATGAGTGTTTGGATAGCTACTCGAGCCTGAACAAAGACGAGTACAGAGAAGCTATTGATACGATCAACACCATGCGGTCGCAGGTCAACAACATTCTTCAACATCATGAGAACGCCAATCGGGTGCTGCCATACCATCGCGACTCCACCAAGTCGATACACTTTGCTGAGTCGTACCAGTATTTGCTGGCGAGCTTCAAAAAGGAGCAGGTGCAAGAATCTCAAAAGGCTTTGAGATACAAAAAGACGTTTAGCGACAAGCCGATAGAGTCCTGGATCAAGACCCACCATCACCAGGCCGAGCGGGTGTCCGTAGGAGTATTTGATGCCAAAGATATTGATGAGCTCGTAGAGTTTGTGAACGGAAGCGATCACGAAGACAAGAAGATCGCAAACAAGAAAAAGAAAAAGACCAAAAAGAAGAGTTGAAATGAATATAAATGAATATACACGTTAGACAAAGGTCAAGCCACAGCGCCACAAACAGCCACCATCTCCAAGGTACAAAATAATAACAAGTATATTATGAATTAGCTAATAAATACATGAAATAACTTATTTCTTAGCAGCCTTTTGGGCAGACTTGGTGATCTTGTTAGGACCGGAACCCTTAACGACGCTCTTGATGACACCGACAGCGACGGTTTGTCTCATATCACGAACAGCGAAACGTCCAAGAGGAGGATACTCAGTAAAGGCCTCAACACACATGGGCTTGGAAGGAATCATCTTGACGATAGCAGAGTCACCAGACTTGACAGACTTGGGATTGTCTTCCATCTTCTTACCGGAACGACGGTCAATCTTCTCAATGAGCTCAGCAAACTTACAAGCAATGTGGGCAGTGTGGCAATCAAGAACGGGAGAGTAACCAGCAGAAACTTGACCAGGGTGGTTAAGAAGAATAACTTGAGCAGTGAAACTCTCAACACCAGAAGGAGGATCGTTCTTAGAGTCACCACAGACGTTACCACGTCTAATGTCCTTGACGGAAACGTTCTTGACGTTGAAACCGACATTGTCACCGGGAACACCCTCAGCGAGTTGTTCGTGGTGCATTTCGACGGACTTGACTTCAGTGGTGACACCAGCGGGAGCAAAGGTGACAACCATACCGGGCTTGATAACACCAGTCTCAACACGACCGACGGGCACAGTTCCGATACCACCAATCTTGTAAACATCTTGAAGGGGAAGACGGAGGGGCTTGTCAAGAGGTCTGGTAGGAGGCTCAATAGAGTCAATGGCCTCAAGAAGGGTCTTACCCTTGAGGACACCGGCCTTGGTCTCTCTCTCCCAACCCTTGTACCAGGGGCAGTTGGTAGAGGCCTCAATCATATTGTCACCGTTCCAACCGGAAATAGGAACGAAAGCGACAGTCTTGGGGTTGTAACCGACCTTCTTGATAAAGTTAGAAGACTCCTTAATAATCTCCTTGAAACGATCCTCAGACCATTGGACAGAGTCCATCTTGTTGACGGCAATAATGAGCTGTCTAACACCAAGGGTGTAGGCAAGAAGGGCGTGCTCACGGGTTTGACCGTCCTTGGAGATACCGGCTTCGAATTCACCGACACCACCGGCAATAATAAGAATGGCACAGTCAGCTTGGGAAGTACCAGTAATCATGTTCTTGATGAAATCACGGTGACCGGGAGCATCAATGACGGTGACATTGTATCTGGGGGTCTCGAACTTCCAGAGGGCGATATCAATGGTGATACCACGTTCACGCTCAGCCTTAAGCTTGTCAAGGACCCAGGCGTACTTGAAGGAACCCTTACCGAGTTCAGCGGCTTCCTTCTCAAACTTTTCAATGGTTCTCTTGTCAATACCACCACACTTGTAAATCAAGTGACCGGTGGTAGTAGACTTACCGGAATCGACGTGACCGATAACGACGACGTTAAGATGGAGCTTTTCTTTTCCCATTATGAATTAAATATGAATATCAGAAGAATCAAGAATTCTGGTTTGAACGACGGGAGAGGGGAGAAAAAAAAAAA
>JAJMHM010000018.1:0-34439 GCA_030566045.1 Geotrichum geniculatum | reverse complement strand
TGGTATTACCCGGAGTATGTGGCGAGTATATATCAGTCTGTGCGTATATTGGGACATTGCACCTTCTGGTTATCACATTTTACATGTTCCGAAAGTAGTCACGTAGGTTTACGTTAATACTTAGTAAAAGTTCAGCCGTTTGTTCAATAGGTTGCTCTTTATAATGTTGTTGGCTATATTTGGATTTAATAGTTTGGGATGATTTTTATTTGGGATGATTTTTATTTGGGATGATTTTTATTTGGGTTTATTTTTATTGGGTTTATTTTTATTTGGGTTTATTTTTATTTGGGTTGATTTTTATTTGGGTTTATTTTTATTTGGGTTTATTTTTATTTGGGTTGATTTTTATTTGGGATGATTTGGGTTTATTTTGGTTCATTTTTATTTGGGTTGATTTCGATTTATTTGATTCATACGTCCTTCATCATGTGACTCAAATGTTTCATCTCCAAACGCGAAAATATATTCCAGACTCATTTCTTCCTTTTTGTATCCTAAAAGCTGGTTCTGATTCACGTCTTCGCGCTTCAAGTAAGTACTACACTACATTTTCAATCCCCAATTAACGCGATCTTTAGGAATGTCAGTTGCTACACCCACTTCCACAGAGATACTGGACAACTTTGATGTCCATATCGCGGACCTCAACCTCCCCCAGCCAACCTCTCGGGAGCCTCCAGCTGTGTCAAATCTCAATAAAGGCACCGTCTGGACTCTCAACGGTGTAACCGCTGCCATGGCTCTCGTAATTCGCGAAAATCCGTTCCTCGACGAAACCAAATGGTCCGCTACGCGTCGCGCCTTCTCCTGGTGGTGCTATTCGCATTTCTACCCCCATCGCAAAGTCCCAGGACCCTCAGCTTTCAAAGATAATATCGAGCGTCTGCTAAACTTTGGCATACGTGACTCTGTCGAAGAAAATGGCCGTAGCTACACGCTCGTCCTCGCCTGGATTGGCGCCGCCAGAGAAGTCAGAAAACGCGCAAAGTTCAGATTGGAACTCGAGGCGCGAACTGCTGGCCAGAGCGCGAAAAACGATTGGGCCGAGTGGCAGATGGACTCTCCAAGCTCCAAAAGAAGGAAAAGTATCCTCGAGAGAAGAGAAATGAAATCTCTGCAGGACGAATTTGATGGTAAAGAAAACGACCAACAGTCGTTAAAAGATGACTTTAATCTTCAGGAACAGCCCACTCCGGATGACTTTGACTTGAAACAGGAATCTGAACTTCACAACTCCTCTACCAGCAATCACAAAACTGAAATAATTGATATCGTAGATGATGCCGACGATTTTGACCAAAGCAACGAAGGACTCAACTTGTCTGACGATGAATCTCGTCCTCTTAAACGAAAGGTAGGTCGACCTAGAAAGAGAAAGCCTGGTAGACCCCCAAAGAAATCTCGCGTATCGACTCCTCCTATTTCTGACTTTACCACTTCTACTACTAAAAAGTCCATTTTCTCGCCTCCAGAAGCTCAGTCGATAGAATCCTCGCCAGCAAAATTCGTTAAAGGTCATAGGCCAGTGGGTAGACCACCCGGCAGACCAGTGGGTAGACCTTCTTTAGCAGACCTTTCGAAAGTCTCTGCACGAACCAGCACTGGCTCGTTTAGTTCAAAGCTCCCTGAAAAGGATGTTTATTCAAATGGGAGATTATCATCTTTTTCTGCAGAGCCTAGAACAAAAATCCCAATTCCAAGATCAAACACTCAATCTGGAATTGAGCTGAGGTCAATCTCCTCACAAAGTAAGGCATCCACTGTTGATGGTTCAGCCGTGAATAACCCATATTCAAAAAAACCAAGTGTTTTGAGCGACACTCCATATCGCCCCAGAATCACTCAGCCCACTCCTTCAACTACTCGTTCAACTGCTTTGAAACACTCGAGCAAGAGTGCCAATACTCCATCGGCTCCCTCCCAGCCTGAACATGAATCAAATCAACCGCTTACTTTACTTTCTCCAAATGAACAACCCTCACACTTTTCCTTCTCTGATGTCCAAGCTCTACTTTCACAAACTACTTCTAATACCCTACAAATTATCACCCAGTTATCCGACAGAGATACAGAACTAATAAAAACTATCCGAGAACTGGTTTCTGAAAACATGAGAATGGGTGAGCAACTGAGAGGAATGGGCGAAACTGTAAGGAATTGTTTGGAAAGAGAGCAGCAAAGAGAAGTAGAGCGCGAGCTGAAGCTCCAAGAAAACGAATTGAAGACGGAGGGAGCAAATACTGAGCTGGGAAAAAAGAATCAGGATGGTAGTTCCAGAGGTCGACGAATTGTAAGAAAAAGTATGGCATCTAGCGGTACAACAAGTCTTTTCAAAGTTCGACAGAGTCCAGAACTGGGATCTAGTCCTCCAAAAGTTGGCCAAGAATCAGAAAGCGAAAATGATGCTGAAAGCGTGAAGGATCAAGAACCTGAAAAGCCTTTAGACGAGGCAAGCATTGCAAATACTGAAGATAGTGAAGATCACCGTGAGGACGATAAAATTCTAGACAAACCGGCAGAGGCGAGCATCTTTGTAGAGGAAAGTGTATTTGTCGAAGAATTAGCTGTTGAAACTGGTCACGATGAACAGTTGGAGTTGGAAGCGGAAGCGGAAGCAACGGTTGTGCAGGACGGTGAAATTGAACCAGAGACTAATATGGAAACTGAGACTCAAATTGTAGCAGAGGCCCAAGAGAAAGAGAGCCCTTCTCCGATGGAGTCCAAGAATGACGATCAACAATTTGTTAATGAACAATTTGAAGTTGAAGTTGAAGTTGCAGAGCAAAATGTCAGTTTGATAAGAGATCCTGAAACCAAGGATTTACAACCGGACGAGGAAGAGGATATTATAGTACCAGAAAAAGGACTCAACGATTTTTTGGATGACCGTTCAGAAGATCACCAAAACTTGACAGAAAATTTGGAATCTAAAGATACTAATTAAATAATATTATATATATAATTCAAACTCTAATTACAAGTTACTAAAATGCTGTTTTAGGAAAGTTACAAGTATACACTTGAGAAAGAAGAGACACATGAATTAAAGTCTAGAGAAAATAAAAAAGAATCTAGTGAAAATAAAAAGAATCTAGAAAAGTAATAAATAAAAAAAGTCTAGAAAAAGTAAAAAAGAATCTAGAAAAGAAATAGATTCTCGAGAAAATAAAAAAGCATCTAGAAAAGTAATAAATAAAAAAAATCTAGAGAAGAAATAAATGAAATAAAAAAAATCTAGAGAAGAAATAAATGAAATAAAAAAAAATTCTAGAGAAAAAATAAATAGAATTATAAATATCAAAGCATCCATGAAGGTTGATTCACATGAAACTATTGACACCAGACAGTTCATTATGTTGGCTTAAAAGTTCATCCCATTCCTTTGATTGTCCTGAAAAAAGATCAGACACGTTCAAATTGCCATCTGCAATTGCTCCTGGCCCATTTACCATCATTCTATTATTGCCATTTTGCTGAATATTGCTGTCAAAAATATTAGAGAGCTCGTCCCACTGCACTTCTTGTTGCGGTGCTGGTTGTGGTGCTGGTTCTGCGAGTGGGTGCTCAGACATCATATATTGAGGTAAAAATCTTCCAAATAGCTGAGCATCTACTTGGTCCATAATACCACTAAGATACGGCTGCGGTGATGCATCGGTAACTGACGAAGTACTACTTGTTGGTAACGGCGAAAAGTTCTCCATCATAGCTTGGTTGACACCAGGCACCGACTTTGCCATTTGGGTAGGGTTAGTTGGAAACGTTTTAGGGGGTGTTGGAAATGGCGTTGTTGACGCAAATGGCTGCGTAACTTGCGGAGGGATTGGTTGAGAAATTGAGTGTTGATTCATGGTAGAAACAACTCTTGGTCGTGAATTTAGCGGATCGTTAGGCAATATAGGCGCTGTTGAAGGCGCTGGAGTAGCTATATTGACTGCAATGGAAGATTGGCCTTCGGGCCCTACTCCAGCTAGTTTCGTTGTCTTTGCAGTCCGTCTGTTGAGCTGTTCAAATAATGTGTTTAGTAAATTGTATGTTCTTTTAGCTGCCATGCTTGACTCCTTTAATGTAGTAAGAGCATTTTTTCCTATTTCTGCATCTTTTCTGATATTTTCGGCCTCAACATCGTTTGGATTCTCATGTACATAGTAAACCAAACAAGCAACTGAAAAGAAGATTGTGTATATCGAGAACCAATATGCACCGTTTAACAGGTTCCTGGACGTAAGCTCGTGTGCTAGATACATTGCTCTTCGCGATACTGCGATACAGTTCAAAGCTGATTTTGCTTGTTTTGGTGCTGAGACCCTGAATTTCGGGTTACAGTAGTGAATAAATGGTCTGTATAGAACAATCTGGACATGGCATAATGCAAGATTCAATAGACGATTAGCTTTAAAATACTCTTGAGCAGGAGCAGATTCTGGTCGTAATTGAATGGGTAGAGTTGCAATCCAGTCATTGATCTCAGCTTCCATCTCTGGCACCTTGCTATGAGTTTTTGTTGATTTCGAGTTGAAGTCTGTTTTGACTGGATATATATGTTTCATAATGTGAGATAGAATCGTCATCAGTCTAGTATGAGCATTGGCTATACCTGCAGACGAGATTTTACCTTCGCTTTGAGGAAAGTAGGCATCTTCAGTGATATTTTCGTCGTCAATTTCTTCCGGAAGCTCCTGGTCAAAATCGTCTTCGGATATAGAGCGAGGAAGCCCTAACATTGCGTTCACGTAGATGTCCATTTTTCGAATGGTCCAAAAGAGCCTTTTCCTGGTTTCCAGCTCTATTGGGTCAAAGTTAAACGCAACTTTTCTATGAAGACCTGCTCGTAAAGAAGATCTTAGGGCCACACCGATATAAGAGTAGCAAGTTGACAAGCGTGCTGAGCACTGGAGGAAAATTATCATCATGACAATGGACTGAATGGCATAAATGTCTCTTGCATCAGCAATATCTATCAGTTTCCTGGCTGCTACAAAATACTTATACCCTTCGCTAACATCACTGAAGCCCAACTTTTCGCACTTTTCCATTGAGAAGAGCACGCCGACCGCCATGATTGAATAGACCAGAGGCAGTATCTTGAACTGCTTGTTAGTGTAGTCATCAGGGTCAGTTTCGTACAACAAGTCCAGGTCTCTGATGAACGAGGGCCGGTGGTAGAAGCGGAACAGAACACAAGCGTTCTCCCATACTGCTTCAATAAGTTCAATAGCGATGTGTTTCGGGGGCAATATGATTTTAATTTCTCGACCAACGTTCCCAAGCACATCGTTTGGAGAAAACCCAGACGAACTCTGGGGAGGAGGATACCTTTGGTCAAAGCCCTTTCCATTCAGCTCATTGCCTGGATTCAACGAGCTGCCAGATATAGTGCCATTCTGAGTTAGCTTTTGGGCCAGCTGGAGCGGGCTGTTCTTGCCATGGGCGGGATCAGTAGACTGAGCTCTCTTTACTGCTTCGAGAAAGCGAGTTATATCGAATGACGAGCTATGGATGTCAACTCCAGGAAGCAGAACAGAGATGATCATTTCGGCATTTTTCAGCTTGTTTTCGACGGTGCCAGCCTCTGGGAGCTTCTTTCGATTAGAAGGTTGGTTGAACGTGCACTCTAGACACCAAGTTAGTATAGTTCTGAAAGCACGCTTTGGCCGACACTTACCATAGCTGTAGACAGTACAGTGAATACAGGGCTGCTGACCGTCGCATTTAACTTTCTTCTTGCGGCCTATAAGTCGGAGGTTAGCGGTCAAACTGAACGACGGTTCTCAATACCTACATTCGTCGCACGCGCGAGTGACTCGTTTCCTCTTTTTCGAAACAGGTTTCAAGTCTGTTAGTGATGTGGAGGTTGTAGTTTGGGTTTGAGTAGTTGACGAAGCTAAATTATGGACCGGCGCCGATGGTATCTGGGGAGATTCTGAGCGAGCTACTGATGGAGCTGTCAACGGAGCTTCGACTGCTTCTACTGCTACCGGATTGACAGATGTGGTATTAGCAGAAGAGTCCATTGTATCCTTTACAGTATAACAGCGGTGAGTGTCGGCAAGAACGGTCGGTAATGAGAGAGGATGATGGTTTAGTCCTTGGGAAAAAAGTTGTCGGTGAGGCTAATGAAGGTTTGCACGTGACTTAAATGATATGGTCATGTGATTAGTACGGCTGTATTACAATAAAGTGATGAGTATGGACAATAAGCAATAAACAGTATAAACGATAATATATTCAATATTTAATTGATTTCTTGTTTATAATGTATTCAATATTATTGTATTACCAATATTTAATCTATTTCATGTTTATTAATTTTATTTTTAATCTTAATACTTAATACCTAGCACTTAAAACCTTGAGTCACATGACTTTTCATTTAAACCTAACCCACTGGGAGAAAAGATTTTTTTCTTGGGAGGAATGAAAACCTGCTGGAAGAGCTTTTGGGAGTAGGAAAATGCACCGATTTTTCTTGAGATTCCTCCTTCCACCATCCAGCTGAGAAAAATTTTAGTCTCTAATAGTAATGCAGTTAACTTGGAAAGATATTCCCGTCATTCCAAACTCGAATGAGTTCTTGGACGTGGTTCTTAATAGAACCCAAAGAAAGACCCCAACGGTGATCAGACCTGGCTTCAAAATCTCTCGTATCAGAGCATTCTACATGAGAAAGGTCAGATTCACCGCCGACGGATTCAGTGAAAAGCTCACTGAGATTGTCGAATCATTTCCAAACATTAACGAAATCCATCCTTTTCACAGAGACTTACTCGACACGCTGTACGAAAAGAACCACTACAAGGTGTCTTTGGCCGCTGTTTCCAGAGCTAAGAACTTGGTAGAGCAGGTTTCTAGAGACTATGTGAGACTGCTAAAGTTTGGTCAATCGCTGTTCCAGTGCAAACAGCTCAAGACCGCTGCCCTGGGTCGTATGGCCACGATTGTCAAGAAGCTCAAGGACGCTTTGCTCTACCTGGAGCAGGTCAGACAGCACTTGGGACGTCTTCCTTCCATTGACCCCAATACCAGAACCCTCCTGATCTGTGGATACCCTAACGTTGGCAAGTCTTCATTCTTGAGATCAGTCACCAGAGCTGAAGTCGAGGTCCAACCGTATGCCTTCACTACCAAGTCTCTGTACGTCGGCCATTTCGACTACAAGTATCTCAGATTCCAGGCCATTGACACTCCCGGTATTCTGGACCGTCCTACCGAGGAAATGAACAATATCGAAATGCAGTCCATTTACGCTATTGCACACATTCGGTCCTGCGTTTTGTACTTTATGGATCTGTCCGAGCAGTGTGGCTTCTCTGTGGAGGATCAGGTCAAGCTTTTCCATTCAATCAAGCCTCTTTTTGCCAACAAGTCTGTCCTTGTTGTCATCAATAAGATTGACGTGATGCGTCCCGAGGATCTTGATGATGAGCGTAAGGAGCTGCTCAACTCCATTACAAAGATTCCCGATGTGTCTGTCGAAATCCTGCAACTCTCCTGCCACACCGAGGAGGGAATCATGGAGGCCCGTAACAAGGCGTGCGAGAAGCTGCTCACTGCTAGAATCGAGCAGAAGCTCAAGTCTTCCAACCGAATGGCTGGCATTCTTAATAAGATCCACGTTGCTCGCCCTGTGGCCCGTGACGATATCGCCAGAGAGTCGCACATTCCTGACGCAGTTGCTGCTCTCAAGAAGTATGATGTTAACGATCCCGACCGCCGCAAGCTGTCCCGGGACGTTGAAGCTGAAAACGGTGGAGCCGGTGTCTACCAGCCCAACTACAAAGACGCTTACATTCTGGAAGATGAGAGCTGGAAGAACGATATCATGCCTGAAATTCTTGATGGTAAGAATGTGTACGACTTCTTAGATCCCGAGATCTCCGCTAAGCTGGCCGCTTTGGAGGCCGAGGAAGAGAGACTAGAGAAGGAGGGATTCTACGAGAGCGAGGAGGAGATGGAAGACGAAGACGACGAGGAAATCAGAGAGAAGGCTGCTTGGCTTCGTAACAGACAGCAGATGATCAAAAACAAGTCTCGATCCAACAAGTCACTCAAGAACAGAGCGCAAATACCTCTGAAGAAGAAGAGACGTACAATTGATGCTATGGAGTCGCACATGGCGGACATTGGTATTGATACTTCTGCTCTTACTGAGAAGGCTCGCAGAAATGTTGCAGCATCTATTGCGGCCAGCGAGAAGGCCGGTTTGGACGTTGTCATGGCTGAGAACGCTGTTCCCGTTAAGGACTCATCTAGAATGACTGCCAGATCTCAAACCAATAGATATATTGATGGTGTGGCTTCTACCGAGCGTTCCAAGGCTCAGAGATTGGCCAAGATGGAGCAGCGTGAGCGTAATCGTATGGCTAGAGCTGGTGAGTCTGATAGACATGAAGTTGTCAGTAAACCCAAGCATTTATTCTCTGGTAAAAGAACCATTGGTAAGACTCAAAGGCGTTAGGTGGAATGGCGTTGGATATACTGTTCATTTTCATTATTTTCTTATTGTTTGATTTAGTTTTGATTTATTTAGTTTATTGATAGAAAAATCGTTTCCTAAGTATCCCAGAAGTTGGGGTAGAGTTTGGGTAGTTGGAGTTAGTTGGAGTTAGTTGGAGTTAGTTGGAGTTGGAGTTGGAGCTGGTTGGAGCTGGTTGGAGCTTGAGTTAGAGCTAGAACTGAAGCTGGAACTAGAACTGAAGCTACAACTGAAGCTGGTGCTGGAACTGTAGCCGGTGCTAGAACCGTGCTCATATTGAATCGCAGTGGCTCCGTTCTAATTGCCATCGCTACCGCTACCGCTACCGCTACCGCTACCGCTACCGCTACCACTACCACTAACACCACCACCACCGCTACCACTGGCCACCACCCGTCCCTGCTAAACCAGTTAACCTTCTGCGCTTAATCGCTTTCCCAGTTGATTGTTCTGGCCGTAATTCCATGCAGTTACAGTTTAAGCCCAACTTGACTGCATTTGTAAGCATCATTTTTTGGAAGTTTTTTTTTAACGTCAGACTTCTGTCCGTTCCCTCCTTCTTTTCTCCCTACCACTTTTTCTTTTATTACTCTTCATTCCAAATCAATTCCTCTTCACCAACACCTTTTTTTTTTATTTTTATTTTTATTTTTTATTTATTTTTATTTTGTTTTATATTATTTTTGTTACTAAAAGTTCTTGCAACATCTTTAAAACTTGATTTCCGACTAATTTTCGACCTCTTTAACTCCGACTCCGACTTGAACCAACCCCGACTTCAACTTCAACTCCAACCATCTCCAACCAACTCCAACTACCTTCAACCACCTTCAACCACCTCTCACAATGGATTCAACATCTTCAAACTTCTTCGACTTTGAGCCGTCTGTGCTAGACGTCTTGGGCAACTCCAATAAAAATACTCTTAAATCCTCACTGCCGACAACAGACTTCCTCCTCGACAACCAAATCTCAACCGCTTCGTCTGACTTCAACTCGTTCTCGATAGACATCTCTAACGAAACCTCGGACAACATTATGAAATTGAGCCCCAACGTCGACCCGTCTCTCGAAATGAACACAAACACCGAAACCCCAGGCTCCACAAACTCCATGATCTCGCCCTACTCGCCGCTCTCTGCCACCACCAGCAACAAAATCTCGCTAGGCTCCTCGAGTGCCATCTTCACAGACGACTTCTACGACGACTCCTCCGCCAACCAGTCCCTCCATGACAAAAGAAAGGTCGATAGCCCGGCAGGCAGCGAAAACACCCTCAAGTCCTCCAAAACAACCACAAACACCTCTGCCAGCGCAAAGAAACCCGGCAAGCCGGGCAGAAAAATTGACAACACAGAGCCTGCTAGCAAGCGCAAAGCTCAAAACAGAGCTGCCCAGCGTGCCTTCAGAGAGAGAAAGGAAAAGCACCTCAAAGATTTGGAGGACAGAGTAGCTGAACTGGAAGCCCAGTCCCAGGCCAACGACTCTGAAAACCAATTACTAAAAGAACAAGTAGCAAGGCTGGAGAGCGAATTGAAACGGTATCGGTCCATGAGAAACTCTATATCGTCCTCTGCGTCATCTGCCACCCTGCCCATTTCAGAAAACTCCAAAAAGTTCACCTTTGAGTTTCCGTTCTATCTGTCCAAGTCAAAGACATCTCCTGGCTCGCATTCCACCGGTGCCTCGGACTCGGTCGCAAGCGGTTCTTCTCCCAACTCCACCAGGTCCCCCGGCTTTGGCAGCGAATCCTCGCGGTCGTCTCTGCAGTCGCCCAACGACTTGCCGGGCAAGAAATCTGCCTTTGATACCCTCACTCCCGCTGCTTCCTTCGACAAACCTGTCGAAACCTTCTGCGATAAACTCAATCTGGCCTGCGGGACCTCTGACAACCCTTATCCTTTGGTGTCTTCAAACACCTCGCATGAATCTCCCATAGTCATTTCTGCCGAGAACCCAGTGTCTGCGAAACCCGCAAATCCCGTGGATCAGTATTCGCTGGACATGATTTCGCCTCCCATTTTCGAGCTCGACTTCTTGTCAGAGTACCGGGATCCGATCTTTGACAATGAAGAGTTTGACATTAGCGCGCTCACTACTGAAGTCAGCAGCTTTGATCCTCTGGAGCCGAGCAATGACCTCGATGTCTCAAAGCAGCCCGCTAAGGAGAGTAGCGAAGAGACTGTTCCCGCAAAGTCAGACAAACTGATGACATGCACCGCTGTTTGGGACAGAATCAGCCAACATCCAAAGTTTGGACATTTGGATATCGATGGATTGTGTGCTGAGTTGCGTACAAAGGCAAAATGCTCTGAATCAGGTGCAGTGCTATCTGAAAACGATGTCAACAAGGCTTTGAATTCATTGAACTCGATCAGCACTTGATTCTTCATGATTTTGGTTTTTATTTATTTACTGTTATTTCCAGCTTGATAAAAAAAAAAAAATTAAAAAAAAATTAAAAAAAAATAATAAAAAAATTAAAAAAAATTAAAAAAAAATACAACGTAAATTGACATAAAAATTATAGTTGGTCTTATTCTCATGATACTTATTTATTCTTAATTAATGACTTTCAACTCATTCTGTAGCCTCAATGTAGCAGACATAACAATGTCAATATAAATAAACCCGTACCCAGATTCTATAACCCACATTGTGAACAGTCAGCTATATTGGACTTCCTCTCCTGACTAGTTGAACCAGCGTTATAGACCTGAATGAAATCGTCGTATCATTAGCCCAGTTTATGTTAGTGAAGCAATGGCCGACGTATCTCTTTCAATCGTATCAACCTGGCAACATCGCGAGTCTACCAGCAATCTGGCTGTTCCCGTCAGCGTCCGGGAGATTGAGAATGGAATGGTCGTCGTCTTTCTAGATGGGACGGTCAAAGTCTATCAAAGATACTACGACGGAAAGAAGAAAATTAGGTTCAAGACCATTACAACTATCGTTGATTCTGATTATTCTCAAACCACTTGCAACAATCTTACCATTGAAGTGCACAAGATCAAGGCTCGTTCACCGACAGCCTGCGCAGATAAGTGCGAGGAAGTGCTCTTTCTGACCACTGCAAACCGTGCAATTAAAAAATACGCTCTTCCTTCAGGGCGACTCTTAGCCCAGTCTCGGGTGCCTTTCAATCCTTATGGAATCTCAATCCAACCGGCTGGCAACTATGTGTTGGTCTGGGGGCATTCCTGTGAAATGGTAGTTCTGGACTGCAGTACGTTGAAGGTAAAAGGGCGCTGGACTGGTCTGCCTGATTGGCCAGTTCCTTGTTGGATCTTTGACGACTGGGTGTTGGTGTTTTCCAAAGAGGGCCAGAGACATGAGAGTATAGAGTATTGGACGGTCAAGGACGGCAGTGAGGGAGAGATTGTTGAAAAGATGGGACAAGTTCAGATGGAAAGTTCTGTGTTTGACGAGGAGGACGAGGAAGAAGACGAGCTGGCTGAGAAGGAAAGATTCTTGCGTGAAAAGGCTTCAAAGAAGCAAAAAGTAAAGGGACCGGGACGGTCCTTGAATAGAACCCAATCTGCGGTGACAATGTTTGACAAACTACACGGATTCGACCCGCTAATTACTGTCCAGCAAGTCACGAAACACTCATGGGTAGTAGCCAAACGCCACAGCTGGACTCTATACAAGTGGGAAGACGGAGCTCTGAATGAAGAGATATCTTCTGATGTACCTCAAGGCATTATCTCTCTAGTTGTGCCTACGTCAAGACCTCAACCAGAGTCCGAGTCTTCAGATACAGACCAATCTTTTGGAATCATAACTAAGAATAGTCTGGTTATTTGGGTCTCGAATGGAAATGTGCAAGTAATTGATCCTCTGTGGGATCCCGAATCAAAAGGAGAGATCATAGCATCAGCGGTCTACTCACAAAAAGACCATTTGCTCACTGCTTTAGTCGTCACTGAGTTTGGAGTAGACACGTACTTTGCCAGAACAAATGAGTCGATAATTGCTTGGGACGACTCTGTCCCTCCTTTTAGACTACAGACATTTAAGAAGACTACTCAGTACGTCTCTGGCGTGACTGCTGATGGCGAGAAAGTGGTATTTGGCCGTGGGAATGAACTGTTACTGTTTTCTCCAGCGCAGTTCTTGACGTCGAACGAAGAAGAGGGCAAGATATTGTATACTGGAAACCCGTATCACAGAATCACGACGGTGGAATGTATCCAGTCCAACGGTCAATCTTTAATTCTGGCAGGAACCTCAGATGGACGCATGGTAGAGCTGAGCGCACAGTCGTCGCAGGTCTCATATCATTTAAGTCTCTTTGCTGCCGCTGTGACTCGCATTATATGTTTATCACGATTAGAAAACACTCATTTGTACGACAGTTTCATTCTCGCGATCTCGCTAGACAGCGCGATAGCGCTCGTTGATCGTCTAGGCAAAAGGGTGTGGAAGCTGATTCCTGGAAACGAGCTGGACGTGGTTGGAGTGTCGTTTCTAGACGAGAATCCATACTGGATGGTTATTGCGTATGACGACGGCCAGCGAAAGATCTGGGACCTGGACTCAGACCAGGAAGTTGACGATGCCACCTTCTTCAGCCTGGTGCTGATGGAAGACGCTACAATGACCTCATTGTCTTCGAGAAGCAGATCTTATGATCAATTAGCAAAACTTAAAGTCCTGAACAAGCTGCCAAACATCCTATCGTCTAGAGCAGTTGAGAGTTCAAAGCAGTCTCCTCTGTCTCTGCTCGTAAAGCCACACCGTTTTTCAAAGGCTCCTCTGATGGTTCTTCGCACAGACTACGTGATTGCGAAATTCAAAAGAGCTCTGGACAACGATGAATCACAGTCAGCAGAGGAACTCAGTTCAACTGCTAAGGCACTCTGCTTATCAATGTTCCACCTTCCAGATGAAAGCGGGCTGGAGGCAAAGTTTGGCTACTTTGGAAAGTTTGTAACTGAAACTCCGGAGAAACACGAGGAGCTCGGTCTGGGCCTGCTCAGCACAACCGGTGATGGTAAGCACGATTTGGCCCTCTACAGCATGCAAAAGGGCGCCCAAACGACCCTGTTAGAAATTGACTCCGAGACGACTTCGAAAGTACTGGTGCTATGGATCTCGTTGGTCCAACTACTCGCCCAGCACAAGAAAATCCAGGTACCGACCGTGGCCGACATATACGACATCTTGGAGGGACTGGACACCATCAAGAAACCAAGCTTGATGGGCCTCGCTAAGCTCTTGATCCTATATCATGACAAACCAGTCATCTACGAGAATGCTCAGTCTCTCATGATGGAGCTTGTCAGAAGAGCAGATATCCAAAAGGTGATACAAATGTGGAGACCGTATTTGGTGCTAAGAAATGTTATTAAGAAAGACAGTGACGACTTCACAAGTTACTCTTTGATGATTTTGTCGAAATTGGTACTATATTTCACTAAACAGAAGGAAATCGGCTCTCTGACAAAGTTACAGGGCGAGGAAGTCATAAACTCTGCTCGAGAAGTAGCTAATACCTTATCAAAGTGTATTGTTAACGAAAATATGTTGGACAATAATGAAGATCACGCTTTACGACTTCGGTTACTGGCTATTCAGATAATTGGAAAGGGCTGGGAGGAATGGCAGCAGCATATTAATCCATTTGGCATTCTGCACTCGCTCATTGACCTGCTTTATAAAAATGGGTTTGTCACGAAGGTAAAGAGCAGTGCTGGTGAGAATGAAGTTGAGACCCAGAAATCACTGGAAAAGAAAAGGTTCAAGCTGATTGAACAGTGCAGCACCAGTATTCGAGAGATCGCTATACAGAATAGTACTCTGTTGGTTTCTGTCTTGAGCTTATACATCAAATCTACTGAAAACCATATTGATGCTCGTATTTCAGCTCTGAGACTACTGACAAGTTTCGTGTCTCCAGAACAATCTCAGAACGAGCCGCTGATTAAAGAGTACCATCTTCCAACTATTATCTCGACTCTGGTTCATTTACTGGATCCAAACAATACTTCTACAAGAGAGGTATCAGAGATAGGAGGTGTTTCGCTAGTTAATGAAATCACACAGTTTCTATCCAAGGCCATATTATACTATCCATCAAGCCTGGCATTTCATAAGCCGCAGCAACGCTTAGCTATTTCTTTAGTTTCGTCTACGACCTCTACGACAGCGGCTGCATCCAATGACAATTTAATTTTGGGATTTGTGTATGATTTACGAACAGGATCAACACTTTCCACTTTGAGTATGAGGCCTGGTAACATTGAGATGATGGATGAAAATGGAACGGGAAATGGACGGTATATGGAGATTGGCCATGGTAAAGTTTGGCTGGCAGGGCTTGCCTTTTCTCCTGATGGTAAGAGTATATCGGGGATTGTTAAGCCGTCAGGGAGTGATGAGTCTAGACAGATGAAGGCTGTTATTTCTGTTTGGAAGATTGGATTTGGATTCCTTTCCATGATTCATAGTCTGTCTAATCCATTTTCATCATTATCTATATCATCCAAGCCTCCAACAGACAATCAAGCCAATAGTGGACATACTAGTCCTGTTGCTAGAGAATCAGGAGTTTCAGCACCTGGAGTTGAAACTCCAGTTTTAGTATTGGAAGATAGAAATGCAATAGGGAGAATTACCGTGTATCCAAAGATACTAAGAGGTATTGAATTGGAGAATGCTAAAGTTGAAGTGAGTTTATTATTATCATTTTTTTTGGATATTAACTAATAATTTTTAGTGGGCATCTGATAAAACAGTAAAGGTTAGTGGAGATAATTTCGTGATGGAAATGAAGGTATCAGGTTAAAGAGGTCGAGTGTTAAGACATTTCTACAATATACCATGTATATAACTTAAAAAAAGCTATTGCAGGACCTGTCAAAAAATAAATATTTTTCCGATTAGTTTTCAATTCTTTAATATGGATTCTTTATTTTCCAATTTTTTTATTTTATTTTATTTTTATTTTTTTTTTTTAATTATAATTTTTTTTTTTTAATAGATTTTCCTTTTTTTTTTAAATAAATTTTCCAGTTTTTCATACGGACTCAATTTTTTAAATGGATTCAATTCATATGGATTCAATTCTTTATATGGATTCTATATGGATTCGATTCTTTAATAAATTCCTCGATTCTAATATAGATTCTTAATCGATTCATCAATTCTATATATTCTTTTAAATTAATTACTGCTCGATAATACTCAGTAAATTTTAACAAACAACAACAGCAACAGAATCAGTTGGAAATTACCTTTCAGGTTGATAAATGCCAGAACTCCTATTAGTATTACCAGTGAGCCCACTTCCAACTGCAACACCGCTTAGCAATTTAGAAACTTCACTGATATCCGTTGGAACTACACTAAATTGCCTCTGCTTGTGCTTCATTAGCTCGCGGTTCTTTAACATGTCCTTATCCAGTTTGTAAAACCAATCGGTTTCATCATTGTACTCATACACCTGCCATTCCACGCCATACGGCTTAGGCTCAAGACAGTAGAGGGTATGTAAAGGAACATCCAAATCACCAATGGCTTCACGTCCAAGATTCATGAAATAGGCTAGCAAAACACGACATACCACCCTGTGGCCAATTATAAGCGCGTTGTCAGTCATTCGTTCAACTTCAACAATCACTGGACGAAGCCTATTAATGACATCAAGGTAAGACTCTCCACCAGGCCCAGGATAGCGATACCGAATCTTGTCTGCTACCCGCGATTCGTATTCATGGGGATACTTGGATTTGATTTCTGCATAAGTCATTCCATCGCAAATACCAGCACCGAGCTCATTGAGCATTCTCATTTCTTTGACGTCAAATAAGTCTTCGAAATCGTCAAAATACTGAGCTGTTTCTACAGACCGCTTCAACATTGAAGTCCATACACAGAAATGGGGTTCGTCAGGCTCACCGAGAGGAGTGCCTCCATTTGAAGTGCGCTGTAGAATCCGGGTTCTTTCCATATGATTTTTTAGCTGAGTTTTCCTAAACTCTTTCTTTTTGTACTTCATGAAGCGTGCCAACGCTGCAGCGAACTTCTTTCCACGCTTTGTCAACGGAGCATCACCGCCGATTTTCCCAATGGCATTATCTTGACTTTCTCCGTGTCTTGTTATCCAGATTTGACGTTCGGCTAGGTTAAAGTTGAGTAGGAAAAAGACAGCCTGGCCAGCCAGGAATCCTTTTATATTATAACACACTACCTTTCTGCCGACGTCAATCATTTTGATATACTGGAACTCTTCATCAGCTTCTTCTTCAGGGCCGATAGTTTGGTAGACTTTTTCGTAATTGCTCATTCTGGAGATGAAGTCCATGATGGCGACGTCGGCATCGACATCTTTATAATCGGGGCCAGAGAGCTTTAGCCTGATGTTTGATTCAATGATGGAGTTGTTTGTGCAGATTGACTCGAGGAACAGGACTTTCAATCTTCCGCCGGAGCGCTCTTTGATTCTGTCTAAAACTTTCCGTCTTCTTGCGATCGTAGTATTAGTGGCATCCAAAATACCGACGCTTCCATTTTCTTCCAACACGTAGTTGAGCAGGTCTTCTAAGGTATCCATTGCCCATTTTTCTCTTAGTTTGAAGGAGGCTTCGTTAGCAGGAGAGAAGAAGTCCGCGCTTTGTCCATTTGCAGGTTTTGAGAGTTTGGGGTCGGTAGTGGGAGTAGCAGTGGAGGGAGTAGCAGTGGTAGGAGTAGCAATAGCAGTAGCAGTAGCAGGAGTAGCAAGAGTAGCAGTAGCAGGAGTAGTAGGAGTATCACTAGCAGTAGTATCAGCTCCAACTATAGGAGTATCACCAACTATAGGAGTATCTCCAACTATAGGAGTATCACCAACTATAGGAGTATCAGCTCCAACCTCATCAGGCTGGATATCTGGTAGCGGTTCATTGGAAGGCCCAAGACCTTCGTTGGCCTTTCTTCTGGTGTTACCAACGTTGAAGATTCTAGCACCATGTTGCTGCCAGTTAAGATACCTGCACAGTTTTTTGGTCACGTAGGACTTTCCTCTGGCTGGCAGGCCGACCATGACTATGACGAGTTTTGATTCCACGTCTCTGGCTGCGATAGCACCGTCTGGCGAGACTTTGGATCTCGTGAGGCCGGGGACGTCTAAGGTGGTTGCGGTTCTTCTAGAAGGTGGTTGGAGGGATGGCGAGGTAGAGCCGAGGGAGTTTGAGGGCGATGGAGTTGTAGCGCCCTGGACATGGCTGTGGAGGCCATCTAGAGGCTGCTGGGGAGAGGATGCTGGCGATAGGGACTGGAGTTGGAGGGGCGGGACTTTGGTGTTGGTGGGGGATCGGACTCCACTGGCGAGGGGGGACCCGGAGTGAGACGGTATCGGGGTGTCCGATAGCGGGTGCCTGTTGAACTGGAAGGAGGACATTTGAGGGTTCCGTAGAGATCTTTGAGAGAAGCAGGAGATGTGAGGAGGAAGAATTTGAGTTTGGTGATTGTTGCGTGGTTGCTTTATTGAGTTTAAAGTCGGGTGGTAGTTGAGGTGGTTGGTTGATGGTTGATTGAGGTGGTTGATTGATCGTGGAGGATATCGTGGAGGATATCGTGGAGGTGATCTTGGAGGTGATCTTGGAGGTGATTGATGGTGATCCTGGAGGTAGCTAGATAATTGAGACGTGCGAATTCACACGGATATACTCATGGATATATAGACAGCGTTGAAAGGTGCGACTGTTGGTCAACTAGAGGCCAGTACACTTAAAGGGTTCAATGGTTCAATGATGGTGATGGTGATGGTGATGGTTGAGTGGATTATAAAGAATCTTGGTCAGAAGAAGGATTACAGAAAAATATATCAATAAAAGGAGGAGCATAAATTGGCATAAATTCGAGACAAAAAAACGCAAAAAAGAAACGTAAAAAACGCAAGAAACGCAAAAAAAAGAATAGAAATAAAAAACGCAAAAAAAGAAATGATAAAAAAGTAAACAAAAAGTAAACAAAAAGTAAACAAAAAGTAAACAAAAAATAAAAAGTAATCAAATATTAATAATAAACAAAAATTAAACAAAAATTAAAAAATAAAAGCAAAAATTGAAAAATGAAAACAAAAAGTAAACAAAAATTAAAAATTGAAAAAAAACAAAAATTAAAACAAAAATTAAAACAAAAATTAAATCAAAAATTAAAAATCAAAAATTAAAAATCAAAAAAAAAACTACCAAATGTTACTGCACGTGTCACGTGTAATACGTCATAAACGGCTGTCAAATTTTCACAAAAGACCAAATTAAGAACAAATAAATAATATTAACAGATAAATAAATAGCCTTCAAACACATACCCATTCAGCAAAAACGCACCAAGCATTCCCTCCGTCTCCTAAAACCAACCCACGCCAGGTCCCAAGCTCATTCACACGAATCTCACTCTCCTTCAACTTCATGATCTTGCCCTTGGGCGACTGAATCGCAAGCTTCACCTTGGGCCCATACTGCCCCATATGTCGTCCACTGTACGTCGCAACCTCAAACCTATAACTGTAGCCATAGTGCAACTCGCCTGTCTGAGGTGTCTTGACATAAACATCACTCATTGTAGACCCCGGCGTCGGGTGTCGCTTAACAAACTTAAACCGCGGATTTGGCCCGCCCAGGTGCAAAATCGGTATCGAGTAGGCCAGCGACAAGTTGTTCTGCGTAACCGACTTGAGCGTGCCGGCCTTGCCCACATACAAATTCAGCCCAGAGTGCACCTGGTGAGGTGGCAGCACCGCTTTCACGCGATAGAACCGCTGGCTCTGCGAGTAAAACGGCTGTGAAAGCACGCACCCGCTGCCCTCGTACTCGGGCTCAACGTCCAGCACCGCATGTAGCTCCAAATGCGCCGGAACTGCTATCGTGATCTCCGCTACATCAGACCCCTCTAGCCGTGTCAGCGCCGTTGAAAAGTCTACCAGCTCCAGCTCGTTGATAAACGCTTGCGGCCCGGCCAGCGGCAGCGAGTTCAGCACTTCGTGTGCTAGCGCGGGCACGACGTGCTGGTTACAAGTATCGTACGGAACATGCGTGAACAGGAACTCGCTGGGCCTCGTTAAAAAGTAGAAAAACTCCGGCCCATCTACCTTCGTGTACAGATCTCGCCCCGGAAACGATGGAGACGCCAGCGACGCATCGACCATCCTCCACATCCCGTCAACCAGTACCGCGTTCCAATAGTGATTCGGTCGAGAAGGCACCCACACCTGTCCCGGCGACTTGAGATATCCAGGAATAACTTGACACTTGATACCCAGCGTCTCGCACATACTCTTGAAAACGGCTACCAGCTCCAGCGAATTGGCCCGCCTTGTCTGTATCACTCGAGAAAGCGAACCCACCCCTTCGTCGTCTGGAATCAGCGGCTCCCAGTTCAGCTTTGTAGCACAAAATATAAACGCTGCGCGCAGTTGGTCTTTGGGCTCGCGAAACCACTTTAAAATGTACGCTCGCACGATCTCAGCTGGAGTGATAAACGGCCATGAGTTCAAATTCTCCATTTTGGAGTCAACATGCGTATAGCTCCTGCCAACAGGATCCTCCCATGTATACCCAGTCTCGGACTCGTTTCCTTGAAGCAGCGCAAGCTGCTCCAGAGGCTCCTGGGTGCCCAAGTAGCCGGACTGAGGTCGGTTCTTTCTTCGCTCCTTCTCATGAGTTGATAGTGAGTTTGTTCTGTTGAGCATCTGGTGGATCTCGACCCAGCGTGCCTGATCTTCGGTCCCTTGCGCATGCCCTCCAAAGTTCACCAGCGACAAGAGCGACTGGTGCGACTTTGCGGGATGTAAGTCCATTGCTGACTTTGGCCGAGAGCTTATGCTGCCCTTTGACTTGTGAGATGCTACTTTTTTGAGCGTATCGCGGAACGATAGACTGGATCCAGCACGGCTGGATACGCTGCTTCGAAACGACTTTTGTGACTTTTCTCTGCTCAAATGAATGCTGCCTCCGTCTCCGTTGCTACTGTAGGCCGAGTATCTAGACGAAGTGGAGGAAGTCGAGCTTGAAAAAAGCTTTTTAAAGAACCCAGATCGCTTGCCTTTAACTTCGGACTCCCTCTGTTCGACTTTGCCTGGAAGATTAACTGGCTTTTCAAGGGTGGGGAGATTGACTTCAGAAATGGCTCCTGGGAATGCTTCCATCTTGAAGTATCCCTCGTTTCTTCTTCTTCCACTGAGACTGCCTGTGGAAGCGTTGAAGCTGCTTGCCATGGGCGAAGTACAGTTGCTAGAGGTTGATGCATTTAGGGAGTCTGAATTGACTGGCGACATTGGTTTATAAGTGTCCTGTCGCGAAATCGACATGTACTTCCTAGACGGTGAATGGTAGCTGCTGGGATCAAAAGGGATTTCGTAGTCTTCATCATCATCGTCTTCTTCTAGATCTGTATTTTCTTTTTTCGGCTTTTGTTCAGATGGTTCAGATCTGAGAATCATTGAACTGTATTTTTTGCGAGGCGGAGTGTTTAGGCCTCTGATTGGGCTTTGCAGCATTCCATTCTTGACTGGCGAGTTCTGTAGCGCGTTTCGTACAGAAGGATCTCGTTTGACAGGAGACGGAGTTCTGAACTGGAGAGTGTCGAGGCTCGTCATTACGTCGTCCATTGCGTTTCTCAGTGGCGAAGGAGTTCTATTGAGCACACGAGGCGGGCTTGGAGGGAGCTCGCTTAAGCTTACAGAGTGGACTGGAGGTATTGGAGGAACCGATGGCGGCTCGTCTTCATAGTGGTCGTTGTTTGCTGGTTGTTTCAGTGTAGAGTATGAATCGTTATAGTTTAAGTATGGATGGGATGATTGAGAACTGTCGAACTGGCGAGAATGAGGGCGGTCAGTTTGTCTCGAGTTAGGTCTAGATCTGTCTGTATAACGTTCTGGGAATTGTTCAGAGGGTTGGTGTTCTCGGGACTGTTCTGGAGATTGGTGTTCAGAGTATTGATGTTCAGAGTATTGATGTTCAGAGTATTGATGTTCAGAGGATTGACGTTCAGAGTATTGGGATTGAGGACGTTCAGAGAATCTAGATTGAGGACGTTCAGAGAAACGAGATTGAGGACGTTCAGAAAACTGTGGACGCTCTGAAAACCTCGACTGTGGACGCTCTGAGGACTGTAAACGCTCTGAGGATTGTAGACGCTCTGAAAACTCCGGCCTCTCTGAGATCCTCGACTGTGGCCTCTCTGAGATCCTCGACTGTGGCCTCTCTGAAAACCTCGACTGTGGCCTCTCTGAATACTCCGGCCGCTCTGAAAACCTCGACTGAGACCTTTCAGGATATGCGTCAATTCGAGACTCAGAGTATGGATGATGTCGTTCAGATAAATACGGAGAATATCTCGAGTATGCAAGTCGGGGGTCTTCCGAGATGTTTAAATCTACTAATGATTGGTTTGTAGCAGAAGAATCATTTTTATCGCTAGAGCAGTTAGTATTTAGTAACGATATAAACAAGAGAACATACAGATAGTCCACAAAGTTGCAAGGAAAAGATCCGACTACGTTGTTTCGTTTCAGTTTACCAGTCCACCAATTCCCGTCTCCGATATTTAGTACTTGGATGAGGTCTCCTTCGATGAATCCCAGATCTTTTTTTCCTTCTCCAGACCAGCTATATAAGGCCTTCACCCAGCAAGGCAGATTCGTAGGGAGTGGGATAGACATAACAGCAAAAGCAGGGGAATAGTAAAATTAAGGTGGTAAGTAGGAGGAAAAGAGCAGAGGCTGAAAAAATAAATAAAAATAAAAGAAAATAAAAATAAAACAAATAAATAAATAAAAATAAAACAAATAAATAAATAAAAATAAATAAAAAACCGACTTTTTTGACATTTTGTTTACGTTCCTAAACTTTAATGAGAAACCACCTGAATTTTTCATTATGCCTATACAAAAGAGTAAACACTGCTCAGCCGTATTGTTTATACGCCCAACAGCAGACTGGGACTGAACTTTAACACAAAGTTTCGATGCGGACTGGAGGACTGGAACGAACTGAACTGGAAAGGAATTGAAAAGAACTCGAAAAGAATTGAAAAGAATTGAAAAGAATTGAAAAAAATTGAAAAAAACTCGAAAAAATTGAAAAGAAACTCGAAAAGAATTGAAAATACTGAAAACTGAAAAGAAAAACAACTGAAACAAACGGAAAACCATTGAGAACTAGCTTAAAGCTGTCAAATTTTTGGCCAATAGGTCTCTTTGTGTTTTGCCATCAACTGAAAATGCTACAAGTTCACGGCCTGGATCGTTTGGTAGGTTTAGAGTTTTGGCTTATTGTCATACGGTTTGATTATTCGGGGGACTGGTCAAAGACGCATCACGCAACGTGACTGTGTATAAAGTCATTTGTGCTTTAGCTTGATATATTGTCGAGAAGCTACTCCGCGATCTAGACCTGGTTTAAGTTCTGGTTCCTGATTTTGGTCTTCTCAAGGCTGGCTGGAGTGGAGGTCTTAAGCATTGACGATCTAATGAAACCGTGATATTTCTAGAGGTTCTGATGCAGTTTCAACCAAAGGCTCTTTGGATCTTGATCTACTGTTTATTGTTTATTGTTAACTGTTTATTGTTCAGTTTATTGTTCAGTTTATTGTCCTGTTTATTGTTAACTGTTTACTGTCCTGTTTATTGTTAACTGTTTACTGTCCTGTTTATTGTTAACTGTTTACTGTCCTGTTTACTGCTCACTTCCTACATCCACTGCCTACATCTACTCCCCAATGCTTAATGGTTTCTGGCAAACTGATTAAAGTATATTTTCATGATCATTCTAACAGTACACTAAAACCTCGCCTTATATATCTAGGTTCATTCCAGGATCACTAAATACACCCAAACATTCCCTCTAGACCTCTAAACCTCTAAACATCTAAACATCTAAACATCTAGACCTTGTGTACCAGTAAAGACACTGCTAGCATCCATCTCAAAAGCCATTGAGCCAGCACGCGCATACATCTCCACTATAATCTACCACCCGCTTTCACCAGCTCGAATTGGTCAACCTTAATCCTCCATAATCATGAGATGACCCCAGATTCTATATATATTGGGGTTTCTTCTCCTTTCCACCCTCCATCTTATTCCGTCGGTGGATTCAATAGTAATGTCCATCCTTATGCACCGTCCTCCTTCCAGAGAAGCCCAGGTCAGATTCATCTCGCCTCCAACCTCCAAACTGGACCAGCAAAGATCTGACATAGATCGTACTCATCATGACAACTCAACCATCACCACTGGTCACAACTCCAAACCACCATCTGACGATTTTGGCTATGGATCACGTAGCAAGTATGGGTCCAGTTTACAAGCTAATAACTCTCATGCAGCATTGGGGGACCAGAATATAAACTATCCATCCGCCACAAACCACTTTGTTCAATCATCTACTCATCCAAACAGTTCAAACCAGTTCCAACCTGGTTCTCCAGATTCTCTTCAATTTGGTTCAGATTCTTCTTCTCCAGACTCTTTTCAACCTGGTTCTTCTCAACATCAAGATTCTTCTCAACATCAAGACTCTTCTCAACCTCAAGACCCTTCTCAAAACTCTCTTCAACCTCCTGAGCCTGCCCGGCCATTGGATTCAAGTAAACTTTTCTCCAAACAGTCTCATCAAGAACCCAAACTAAACAGCATTTTGCAAGAGAAAATGAAGAATACCGAACAATCGTACATGGTCCCTATTTCTGCTGTTCTCGTGGATCCTGAAATCCCTTATACCCCAGATCTTGATATGGTTCCAGCGTCCTCGAACTTACCTTCATCCAAACCCAAGAAGAAGTTCAAACGCTCCGTCCATTTCACTCCTCCCCAGACCCCGTACCAATTCTATGGCACTCCAGCTAATCTCGCTGGCTACTCCTATCCAGGATACTACAACATGCCGGATCCCTTGATATACCCGGCCCCATTCATGAATCCAGTTGATCCTTATAATCCATACCTCCAGCCCTCGCAACAGCCCTTATACTTTGCGAATAGTCAATATCCTGATGCTTATGGATCAACTCACTATGCCTTTCCTCAGCACACTCCATACCCACCCAACTACTCAGTCCCGGGCTTGAAAAAGTCCAAATCTCTCCAGCAGCTCAACTCGACTTCAGGATTTGTGTTCAATCCTCGAGCGTTTCTCCCATACGCCCCAGTAGCTAAACCTCCACATCTACTCCAGATTATTGCACATCAGCCTGCCGACAGCCCAAAGGGCCCTACTATGGAGTTCTTGTTTCTCAGACCGTTCACTGAAACCACCGTTTCGCGCGCAGGACTCCAGATTAAGTTGATTTTCCAACACCATTTTGTAATTGTGTACACAGACAACTATATACCGAACACACACCCAGATTACGCATCTGCAAAACCAGTAGGTGTAGTTCGGGATTTGGAAAAGTTTAGAAAGATCATGGAGCACACCAGTTTACCAGTATCTAAGCATATGAAGGAGAGAAAGAATGTAGAAGTTGGAAGTTTCAGAACATGGAGTGGAATGGTCATTATGAAGAGTAGAGAAAAGAAGGTGTTGACTTGAATCTAGAAAGTCAATCTAGAAAGTCAAGCAGAGTCAATCTGGAAAGTCAAGCAGAGTCAATCTGCAAAGTCAATGAATCAAGAAATCTAGCAAAGTTAATAGTATGTATCAATATATTAACTTAAACACTATATGAACAGTAGTGATTCCAATGCTCATCTCTATGCATGGAACGTCTTCATGCCAGATTCAAGGCCAAACCGCTAACGCAAGTCTGGATAAAGGAATATAAAACGCAGTATTCATTTGTAGATAGCTCGTGGGTCAGACTGGTATAAAGTTTTCGTGTCAGACTGGTATAAATTTCCCGTGGGCCAGGACCAGACTATTTGCAGTTTGTAATTGAGTATAATGCATCGAGGAGATCCGAGGCCAACATCTAGATTTACAGTTCAATGCTATAAACCGTCTATTTGATAGTATCTTCAGATTAATTATAGTGTACTAACAAGTATTATAAGACTTCTAAACTAAAAACTCACTTCGATGGTTCACTCGACGGTTTACTCGACGGTTTACTCGACGATTTACTCGACGATTCACTTGACGATTCACTCGACGGTTCACTCGACGGTTTATCCATCGGTTCACTCGACGGTTCATCCATCGGTTCACTCGACGATTCATTCAAGCTTAGGTTCACTTCGACGGTTGAAGATTCATTTCGTCCGTTCCTAGAGCCAGTCCATTTTTGACGGGTACCTTTAATTCAATGCCATCCTCTGAAGTATTTTCGTCGTCAATTGGACGGTCTCGATTGTTGTCGTGTGAAAATACAGAATCCTCGGCCTCATCGTCAGGCACGAGGTACTTATTCAAGTTCACTTCACTGCCAAACTTGCCCCGTTTGCCAGCCCTAGATTCGTCGTCTTTGATATCTGGCGCATACCCAGGGTTGGGCGAAGCCAAGTGGTGATTATATGGTTCACCTGTAGATGTGGCCTCAGAAGTATCAGAGAACGCTGGCGAAGCCAACACGCTTAGCTTACTTCGAGGATTGAGAGCAGAGGAATTCGATTTCGTAGGCGTTAGTGGAACAATAGACTCATCTATACTGAAAGCACCATTTACTCGCAGCTCAGACGGGTGTTCCTGTGTTTGAACAGATATTGGACCGGTTAGTGAATTACGAGAGACATTATGATTGCCGGCGGGATCTTTCTGCTTTACCGCTTTTTCAATGGGTTCTTGTGATGGGAAGTACTTTCTAGCTCGCTCAACTGGAGTGACGATTTGAGATAGAGTGCTGAGATCTTGAAACCATTCTTCCAGCTTGTCTTGAGTCTCAGCACGGAAAACCCAGTTGTGCCCTTTTCCTGAAGTGCCGCTGGAGCTGGACTGATGGGCATTTAGAATAAACTTGTGCGAGCCACTCGAACTCTTTTTCTTGTTGTCTTTGGAAATTTGGCAGTCATTTAGTGACAGAGACATGACGGGGAAAGGGTCCTTCCTGCGGTCGGAGGATTTGAACTCGTGCAAGAATGAAGGAGTCAGAATGTACCAAGCTTTTGAGTAAGATTTTAAGTATTTAGAACGTCGTTCCAGGTACCCAGAGCGAATATCGTGAGCCAGACTGGAATGCATATTTGGATACACCAAGTCATTGACGTTACGCAGCTTCGTGTCTGGATTGACAAAGTTCTGAGTGTCCTTTTCAATGTAGCTGTCCCATTCGGCAGCCGGGTCTTTGGAGACGAAACCGTTCATGATTTTGTTTGAGAGGAGGTCCTGGATGTTTTGAGCACTCATGCCAGTGAGACGGCCAAAGATGCTGAGGGCTTGCTGGACCTCTTGAGCCACGACTTTTTCGAGCTCTTTACCAGAGGTTTGAATGTTTAGAAAGGCCTCGAGCAGGTAGTTTTCTTCGCTGACCTGGCGGGCCAATTGCTTGTTTAGCGAGAACTTTAGCAGAAAGGGATCGTGTTTTGGAGCTAGCATAGAAGGATTAGTATTTAGGACCTCACACGCGTTAACAAAGGCCGTAAGCTCTCTGTTTGTGCTTGATTGCTCTTTGAGGACCGAATTCTTAAAGTCCGACGAGAGGTTTTTGATTTCCTTGATCTTTACGAGTAAATCTCTGCGCAGGTCCTCTAATCTGGGGATGACGTTGCTGGTCAGTTCTTTGGCGGTCCTTGAAGCCAGAGCGGCCTGAGCTCTGTGGAAGGCGATGATGTTTCCAGGCAGGTCGCTGACGCTTGAGTTTCCGTAGGGCAAAAACATGTTTCGGGTCATTTCATCTTCACCGTGCACGCTTGGGCCGTTGAGATGAAACAGTTTGTCGTGGCCATGGTCGTCTGGTGGAGTAGCTGACGAGTCTGCGGTTCCGTACTGGAAGAACGGGAAGTTCACTGCGTGGCCCAGTCGGACGTTGTGGCGGACGACTTCGTCCTGCACCGAGGCATACTCATTGAGGTAGATGTTGAGGGCGCGAATGACTTTTCTCCACGACGAGAATCGGGCAGCTAGGAAGTCGGTTGGATGGCCGTTGGCCGGTATCTTCAGATCTAGAGGAGACATAAATGAATGCAGCAAAAAAAGCAGATGCTGGTGAGAAGAAGAGATTAGGGGAGAAGGAAAGAAAAAAAATAGGGAGAGATGAGGGAAAGCAGGAAGGCGGGCAGAATTAAGATTTCCTAGGCGTCAACGCTTCCAATACGGGTCCCAGCTAAAATTAATGGAGACTGGATAGCCGTTCAGCCGCATTGGGAACAATTTTGAACTGCCGCAGTGTTGCCTAAAGTGGTTAAAACTACGTCATAATATATGGTCATGTGATGTTTTTTTTAATTTTTTTTTTTTTTTTCAATTTGTTTTAATTTTTGCAGATTTCAATTTTTGCAGAATTAATTTTTTTTAATTTTTGCAGTTGGTGTTTGCTAATTGGTTTTTGCTAACTTTTAATTTTTGCTGATGAATTTTGCTGATTTTGCTGATTTTGTAGATTTTACAGATTTAACAGATTTTAAGATTTTAATTTTTGCTGATATTTTGCTAATTGTGATTTTGCTGACATTTTGCTAATTTTGATTTTGACATTTTGCTAATTTTGATTTTGACATTTTGCTAATTTTGATTTTGATATTTTGCTAATTGTGATTTTGATATTTTGTGATTTTGCTGATATTTTGCTAATTTTGCTTTTTATATTTTTGCAAATATCCAAGTTTGTTTTGTTTATGTTTTTGTTTTATTTTTCAGATCACGAATGGAATAAACCGTACTATACAAAAGGATATTTTTGCAATTTTTGCACTTTGCATTTATTACACTAAACAAAACAACGGACTTATGGCGCTGACATAATTTTGATTGCCAAAATTTAAGCAACCTTCTACTATCACGATCACCAAGCCCTCTGAGCCTGGAAACCTCTGAATCCTCTATATCTCTATAGCTCTATAGCTCTATATCTTCATCTATATAGCTCTATCTACATCCCTACCTCTATATCTCTATAGCTCGTACCCAAAAGCCTATTTTCCTGCTAATTGTTAAGGCTAAAGACAAAGGCTAATTGCGTCCTGCCCACCCATCCTCAAGGTCCCGTCCTCAAGGTCCCGTCCTTTAATGTCCCGCCCTCCAGAGTCCCGCCTACCCATTTTGCCCCCATCATCGCGTACCTCGTCGCTCTGAAACACCTCTGTACTACCTGCTTCTAGCCTTAATCCTTTTGTGTGTGCGGGCGACCCTTAAACAAACTCTAAACCGTCCTTGGCTCCGTCCAAATTTCCACGTTAATAATATTAAACCTTTGTTTCCTCCTACCTCTACCTTTCTTCCTACTATCACCATCACCAACTATCCCCATACCATTGGACTATCGCCATACCATTGGACTATCGCCATACCATTGGACTATTCCCATACCATTGGAATATCCCCATATAATTGATGGATGCCATACAAACTTCGTCCTTTCTCTACCTTCCTTCCTCTGCATTCGCTTGCATTCATGATTTAACATTATAATTTGTCTGACTTCAAAATGGACTTCATCAGAAAACGGCCAAACAACCTCCCCATACTCCAGCGTGCCTACGACGAGTCGTATCAGGCTTCCCTCAGAGCAATTCTCCTCGAAGCTAACCGCAATCCTGAGGCCGCCCTCTCGGCCTGGAGAACGACAAAACGCATCATCTCTCTCCAGCTCAGCATGATCACTGACGCTCCTGCCACCGCTGAAGAAAGCCAGGTAATGACCAACATTATGAACATTGAGCGCCAGTGTCTGGACCGAATCTCGTTTCTAGAGCGTGGAGGTCCAGACACAAACCCGTATTCCTATCCTGTCTACAGACCTGCTGGATCAACCTCCTCTAGTCTTCAGTCCGCCAGCAAGGCCTCTCTAGACCCCTATCATTCAAATGGCCATACAAATCCTCCGCCAGTACCGCCAAAGCTCTCCTATATTCCGCCCTCTGATCCCAACTCTACCTTCCTTGATCTCACTACTTACGCCATGGCCAGACAGTCCAGCGACGGTACTTCTGCCTCAAGCAACAGCTCCGCTACCTCTAAACCTTTTGCTCCCTCGAAAAGGCCCCCGGTGATTCGGCGCAAAGTCAGCTCTCCTCTCAGCGAAGACAAGACTCAAAATCCGCCTCAGCCTGCTGTTTCTTATTCCCCTATTCCTGCTGTCTCTTCCTATTCATCAGAGTCTATTCCAAGGAAAAACTCGGTTCCTATCCCTACTCTCGATCAATTTGCTTCTCAAAAACGACCTACTATTCAGGACAGATACAGAAACAACTCGGTGCCCATCGTCCCTGTCCATAGAGAAACTGTCCCTACAGTGTCGGTAAACAAACAAGTCCCACCCTCTTCTGTTGACACTGGCTTCTTCTCTCCTGTTCCTCAATCTCAAGACCAGTATCTCTCACAAACACTAAAACAAAATTTACACATCCAACCACCTCCCGTTGCACAACCCCAAGTATATCCTGAATCCGTCGAACCTCTAAAGCTAAAATCCCAAGTATATCCTGAATCCGTGGAACCTCTAAAGATACAATCTCAAGTATATCCTACAGCTGAATCCGTCGAAGCTCTAAAGCTACAACAGCAGAAAATACTAGATCAAATTTTGAGAGAAAATAGATCAAAACAGCCTTCTACATCTGATCCTTCAACATCTAATCCTGCATCTCATAACGTGGAGCAGAAAAAGAATGCACCAGATACGATTTTAGATACTTCAAAAGTTGCACGTCCTACTACTCCTGAGCCTAGAGTTCCACGTCCTACTATACCTGAGCCTAGATCAAAAGCACTTCCTACTAATCCTGAGCCTAGATCTCCTACAAATTCAAATCAGTTAACAAGCCCTGCACCAAACCAGGTAATCAGCCCTGCTCATTCTGCACCACAAGTTAATACCCTAAATATGTCTCCTCCGACTATGGCTCCTTCACAATCGTCTGCGTCTCACAATAAGAGTAAGTCTACCTCATCAATCTCTTCTGAGGGTGCTCGTACAAGTTCACTTACGCCTTCAGTTTCGTCATCTTTAAATGAAGGACGTTCTCCTAGCCCTCAACCTAGAGCTATGCTATTGACCCTGCGTAATGGAGTAGACAAAAAGAAAAAGAAAAAGGCCCAATCTTCTACTCCCCAGTCTCTGTCTGGTGCTACCAGCGGAACGCAGGACTCAGTCGGTGCGCTGAGGGCTGCAAAGATTTCAACTGCTTCTCAGACCACGAAAAAGCCTGCCCGTCCGCCTGTTCAGGTTCCTAGAGTGACTGTTTCGATCCCCAAGATCAACGTACCAAAGCCAAAACTTGCACAGTCCAGAAGTGCCGTCAGTGTAAAGCCGCCATCGACACCGCCAACTGTCAGATCACAGCCCAATTTATCAAAGTCTGCCAGCCCGGTAAACTCTATGAAAACGGTCAGGTCATCGAGCCCTGTAAAGACAGTGCGACCGGCTAGTCCTGTGAAGCGAGTTGTTCCAAAAACTTCTGCACCAGCATCAATCCCAAGGCCCTCACCTGTTCCGATCAAGACGAAAGTTCCGGCGACTCGAGCTTCTCCCGTACTGAAAAGTGGAAAAGGTCCGTCGGGCAAGAAAACTACAGCTAAAAAGAAAGAAAAAGAGGCCGAGGTCGACATAGAAACACTGTCAGATGACGACAAATGGATGCTGGAGGCAAGAAAGAAAGTAAGCGAAGTTAAAGGTATTGATGAAGGCGCTGCAGAGCAGATATTTAACGATGTCGTCGTTAAGGGAGATCCTGTTTATTGGGATGATATTGCTGGATTAGAGCAAGCCAAAACATCATTGAAAGAAACAGTTGTTTATCCGTTTTTGAGACCAGACTTGTTTTCAGGACTCAGAGAGCCAGCACAGGGTATGCTGTTGTTTGGTCCTCCTGGAACGGGAAAGACGATGTTGGCTAGAGCAGTTGCAACGGAATCTCAATCGACTTTTTTTTCAATATCTGCGTCTTCTTTGACTTCCAAGTATCTTGGTGAAAGTGAGAAGCTTGTGAGAGCATTGTTTTTAATGGCTAGGGCACTGGCACCTTCGATCATTTTCGTTGACGAAATTGATTCACTGCTTGCAGCTCGAAGTGACAATAATGAGCACGAAACATCAAGAAGAATCAAGACTGAGTTTTTGGTACAATGGAGCGCGTTACAGCATGCTGCTGCCGGTAAAGAGCACGAAGATGTCACAAGAGTTCTTGTTTTGGCTGCTACCAATTTGCCTTGGGTCATAGATGAAGCAGCTAGAAGAAGATTTGTTCGTAGACAGTACATCCCACTTCCGGAGGATGAGACACGGTCACATCATATTCGCAAATTACTTGCCCACCAGACCCATGATCTTTCAGACGATGATTTGGACAAGCTTGTCAAGTTAACTGACGGGTTTAGTGGTTCTGATCTTACTGCGTTGGCAAAGGATGCTGCCATGGGACCACTGCGCGAGCTTGGAGAGAAACTCTTGACAACTCCAAGAGAAATGATTCGTCCCATGGGATTCAAGGACTTTGAAGCTTCTCTAAATTTGATTCGTCCTAGTGTATCAGCGGAAGGTCTGAAAGTATTTGAAGACTGGGCGGCTATGTATGGTAGTTCTGGCGCGTAAGCGAAGGTTTTGATATATATTTGGATATTTATTTATATAATTGATAATTTATAATTGGAAATTTTCATTTTATGGAAAATTGGCAAGTAGTAGAGTTATATTTGGATATATTTTAATGACAAATATTTTAATGATAGGTTTTGAATAGATATTTGAATAGATATTTGAGTATATAGATATATGGATATTGAATATAAATTTAATCAGTATTCAGATATTCAACATAAATAAATCGGTATTCAGATATTCAACATAAATTTAATCAGTATTCAAATGAATATAAATTAAATCAGTATTCAGATATTGAATATACACTTATTTAAATAATGACAATAAATATGAAAAATTCTATATACAAGTAGAAACTGTTATTGAACATAAGTTGGAGGGGCATCAGCATTATTCTCATAATCACCACCAACTAAGACAACTTCAATCTCCATGGACTTGAAAGTTCCATCTTTGAACTTCAAATCTAACTTCAATGCATAACGTCGTTCAATTAAGCAGGATCGGAATGTTGGAACGACCTGGGGATGTTTTAATATCTTGATTGGCAAGAAAACTAGAGAAGTATCTTTCGAGTATTCTGGCTTAAAAGTCGGACGAAGAAACTTTTGAACGACGGTTTTTGAAAGGGAGTCGTCAGATACTCCGGTAGTGCAATTAGTATAAGAAATTAATGTCGGAGATACGGATACAATACGAGGGATAGGAGGCTTCAATGTGCCAGGAGCCGGATCTGAGTGAAAGAGCCGGATAGGCAAAAAGTTCGTTTGTCCTATAGCTAGACCAGTGAGATTTAAGGGATCAATGCCAATTGTGAAGGTGTCTTTTGGGTCTTCAGGAACGGGACTTTTGGCAGCACCCCAGAAAGATAATGCAGCAGATGGGAGAGATATCAGGGATGAAGAGGACTTCAATGGATGGGTGAATTTGTAGATTTTGTTTTCTTGAACGCAATTTGGAGAGTAACTGGGCCGTATTTTTACAAGTTGATGGATACAAGACTCTTCAGCGCCGGTTCCATCTTCCTGCTCGGTGGTAACACTGGCTTTCAGATGGTACACGATGCTGCCGACACGGCCAGGGAGCTCTAGTTCTGGAGAAGACATGTACTCTGGACATCCGACGCTTGGAGGAATGTTAAGATGGTCGTCCAACTCGTGACGGCAGTTAGAATCAGCGAGAAACTCATCAATCTGTAGCGTGAAAGGGAAGCAGTACATTAGACCAGCCATTGATTGAACTTCCAAGCCTTGGAGCTCGCTAGGCTGAGTGCCAAACTGGCCCACAATAAAAGACTTATTTGAGACTGCAGTACTATTCCATGATTCCTGGATGTTGGTCTGTTCTCTGCCTTCGAGTATAACTTTGATGCTAGTTACTTTTAGTTTTTTGCGCTGGCTGGCGTTTTGCTGTTGCGAAGAGTAAGGCGAGTAGAAGGAAGGAGGAGTGAATCTGAGTTCACCAGAGACGATGTGCCCTTGTTGGAAGTACTGATCTGGGGAATTGTAGAGTTTGATTCTGACGGTGCCCTTTTTAGCGTTTAAGTACGTGAAGGGTAGGGAAGAACGGGCGATTGAAGAAGGAAGAATTGACTTTTTCAGAGGAGGCTGTTCGAAGGAGATGGTATGGATATGGGAGTTGAAGGAGTAGGAAGGAAGTTCCTGGTTGAGAGAAGGCATTATTGATGCTGTAGAAATATTACAATGGGGAAAGGTACCTTTTATATTGAGAATAGCCGAGTCTGAGTCAATAATATATTGAATTTTTGATTAATGAGATACTGCAGTGAATTTTCAACCTGAATCAGTTTCGAGCAGTAAGGTTATTCCTAAGGTTATATTGAACTTTAAAGACCGGTATTTCATTCAGCAGAGCGTTACCAAAACACCAGTTTGCTCCAGGAATGCTCCAATGACCGACAAATCCACACTGAACTGTTTGGAGGCAGGTCACGGCCTTACAAGATCTTTCTAGAGTCATCTCCAAGTTCTATTAATCATCAGTCCCTTGATCAGTAGAAGCCTTTGAAGACTCATTAGTCCTCCCAATTATCACCAATATCCGAGTTGAAATCACATAACAAAGCAAGACCATGTGCCATATACACGGAGTTGACACTGCTTGACCGTTAATAAACGAGATTTCAAATCTTCGATAAATGCCATACATACAAGGCATTTATAAACCGACTTTGGCGAAACTACAGCCTAAAGTTCGACTCGGGCGAGTTGCTTTAGAACGATGCTGAAATATTTTGAAAGTTTGATTTGAAAGTGGGATAGACAACCATCAGTCAAGATGTTGATTATGTGAGATTAAGCAGTGAAATTACAAGTTG